>JBBPTO010002288.1:0-11299 GCA_038094155.1 Pulveroboletus cf. aberrans
TCCATATACAGTCGCCACAGGAGGCCATCACCGGCGAGCAGTCGACCGATCGCCTCGCTCAAACGTTTGTATCCCCTTCTCTGGCTAGGAGAAACTCGCGGCGGAGCTCGCGATCCAGGGAACGCAAGGAAAGTACGAGCCTGGCTTCCAGTCGCAAGAACTTGCTCACCGGTCGACCCCCACCCACCTCATCGACACATCCCCAGAATATCGGTGACTCACCCAAGGGGTCGATTGTTCATCCTTCATTTGGTCGATCCTTCTCGGACGCACAGCCATCGTTAGAGCCTCCGCGAGAGGGGAAAACGTCGTCGAGCGACGATGAGAGTCCTGAGGATGCTACCGGAGTTGTCTCATCTAAATCGGTCGCGAAGACAGCCGGTCCAAGGCGTAAGGGAAGACAGAGCTCCGTGCATGACCTGGTTGACCTATGGGGCGGTGGTGTCATCCAGACAAGAGAGAGGCAGAAGGACGCAATTCCAATCCCATCCACAGACTCCCCCTACGAGAAGCCACAGAAAAGTCAATCCAACGCTGTTCCTTCTGCCACAAAGTTCAACATGACCTCACCGCAGCATCTACAAACAACGAATTCTGGGGTAATTGAGGTCCCACGATCGCCCAGTAGGTCGCCGAATCGGCGTTCTCCAAATTTCCACATGAGACAGATGTCGGCTGTGAGCTCAACCACTAGCACGCCAACGGGTGCATCTCGGGGTCGCCCACAATCATTGTTCTTATTCCCGATGTCGAAGACTGCTTCTGATGGGAGATCGGATCCGCCTATGGCACCCTCTGGTCTTTCTGTTCCTCAAGATGGCTCTCGTGTGGGTGGTTCCCGTCGACCGTCCATCACGGATATGGTCCAAAGATACGAGGCGATTGGGAAAGTTGCCTCCGCTAGTCCACTTTCCCTCGCCAAGTCACCCGTGGTGTCAGGAGTAATGCCAGCAACGACGGGCCGCGCTCTGCAGCAACCCCTGCAGTCTCCACTAGCCGCAAAGTCTTCCCCCTCCCGCGTTAATCCTGCATCTGATGATACTCCTTCGGCTGTTGACACAGATAAACGCCAGTTGCCGATCAACTCGAAGCCTAGTTACACTGGGTCAATGGGTGATGCGCCCAGAAACCAGAGTTCCGTCTCGGCGCTGCCCACGAGCACACCCAGCAAACTATCGTCGCACAGCTCTGCTCAGGGAGGTGTTGACGGCCTGCCTTGCCCCGCTGCCAGGGCTACCGCACCACCTGAGGAGGACCGGCGTTCTCCTTCTCCTGAAAAGCCCTACCAGGGTGTTGGCAAACTCATAGATCAATGGCAAAGAAAATCAGAGGAGGCTTCTCGCGGCTCCACACCCAAACGGATGCTTACCACGAAGCGAGCTGGTCTCGTCGGTGGTGGCGTCAATCGGGACAATTGAATTTATGAGACAGCGTATTTCCACAAGAAACATAATCTTCTTTCTACTATTTGCATGTGACATACTGGATGGATTAAGCAAAGTGAAGTCCCGCAGGAAAACTCGACTTGAAGACTCTAGCAAGATTTATGTGCAAGTGAATGCGCAGCTGCCGTGCACTCTTGATACGAGAGGTGACGCCTCTTTCCAACGCGTATCCCGTGCCGCGTCGCGATGCTCATATCGACATGTGATGGCGCACACGCTCAGGAATCTTCGCGAGGAAATGAGGGGTTGGTATCAACTCTCGAAGCGCCTCGCAGAAAATGGATTGTTTGCCGCTATAAATGGTGACAAAGGAACAGCATCATGTGATTATACTAAGTTTATTTGCCCTCCACAAGCGAGAAACTTGCATAATTCAGAAGCGACTGAAATTGGTCTCGACTTGTATTCAAAGAGATCTAGATATATCTGATTAGCTTCCGACAGGTCTCAGGGCGCACACGCACTTGGTTAACGAAATAGTCAACCTTCGTGGCGAACCCGTCCACAAAATGCTCGAAAGCCGCCTCCACTTTCTTGGAATTGCATTGACGACACTTTGATATGTCCTTCAAGACGTCGTTCACGAGACGGTGGTCCCTGACTGCATCGCCGCACGGCGTTCTCTGCAAGACCCATCCCGACTTCCTCATATAATTTCCCAACCAGGTGTGTACCGACATAGCCTCTATCGGGTACCCGGCGGAAAGTTGGCGGTTGACACTCATGCTCTCCTGATATCTGGCACCTTTGCACCCAAACAAGGCCGACGTCTGTGGCTCGTACGTCGCTGTGTAGTGTTCCGCTAGATTGCATGCGACTTTGATGCATCTTTCCCTGTACAGGAAGAGACGACACAAATCGCCAAAATGAATCTCTTGCAGTTGCAGCATCGTGTCATCGCACAACAGTGTCGGCAGCGCCAATACACGCTTGGCCGCCAACCGCACCACCTCGCATGACTGGTATCGACAGGCGAGGGCATAGACCTTCAAGGGTTCCAGGTGGAGGAACGACGGATTGGTTAGCTCCTCGAGTGCCACGCAGCGAAGTTTATCCATCTCGTATTTCGTCGCTGCTTCGAGGACGGCTTGGAGTTCTCCGACGTGAATGTTCTCCAACCTGGCCTGTTTGCCGCTGAAGCTCGGTGGGTGGCATAGGGATAGGATGTGTCCGACCGTGCGGCGATCCTCCGTCAGGTCAACGACCGGATATACTTTGTCATGGTGTCGGATGGTGTTTGAAGCGTCAGGATCTGGCTGTGGCAATGCGAACATGGTGCTGAAAATGGGGGAGGAGATGGAGAGGACGGCCTTCCAAGAGTAGAATAACTCTCCATCCGACGAGCGCAGGATGATATCATGGGAGTCGCTTTGCATGATGGCCAGGATTCGTGACGAGGGGAGGTGGTAGTTGTTATAGGGGCTAATGAACTTTGCACGAACGCCACACGTTGAGGGAAGGCATTACCGCACTATAACATATGTGTGCGATACCCCCCGCCAGCGACGCGGTTCTGGAGGGCACTTCAGGCCTTTGGGATAATAACGAACTACAGTCTGCTAAGTCGTTCACCAAGTACATCACTAGCACCGCCATCACGATTCCCTCTCAGGCTCGTCGTCGTCGTCCCCGACATTAAAGACATCGGTATCAGAGCTCAGGCGAAGGTGCGAGCGGCCAAATGTCTCTCGCGCAACGTATCTACCCCTTCCAAGTTGCCATGCAGGTTCACCCACCCTGTTCCCTTGAACCAGCTCGGTATCGCCAGCGAGACCGAGCTCGAGCGCGACTGCGTCGGCGCGCGCCAAATTGGACTGGTGCGGATGAATAAATATGTTGTCCGGCTTCGGTTTCGTGCGTTGTCTCTTGATGGGACGCCATGCACGATCTTTTCTTCGAGAGAAAGTCCCAAGGAGTGGTTCCTCTGCGCTGTGGGGACACTGTTGATCAGCCTTCCGTCCACGGATCTTGTCCACATACTGTCTGTCTGAGTTTGGTTCCTGGTATTCGAAATATTCAATAGTAAATTGGCCCATGGATAGGGCGATAATCTGAAAAGGTCAGTGTCAAGGATCAGACGACCATCATTGCTGCACTCGATGACGGATGGGTTCTGCTTACGACAATAGCGATAGCCCTTGAAAGGTATAGTCATGGTATGACTGCATGCGCAAAGCTGGAAATACCCACCCTAACTGATTTGACATCGCAATAAGCATATACAATCTGCACGATATGAGCTGGCTTTGACGGAAAGGAGAAAGACCTTGCGCACAGTCTGAAGAAGGTGATGCATCCATACATGGAGCTTCTCCACGCTGCAGTGGCAACCCGCGAGTGCCGTATAGCGTTCGGCTGCATGTTCTTATTCAAGACTACAGTCAGAAACCTGCAAGGATAACAGTGAGCGTGATGTTGAAGAGATGCGACCGCGAGGAGTGGATAGCACCTTTCCAGAAGGCATATTACAACTATAACGATGCTGCTCAGAAGGAATGACCCGATTGATTTCAGGCGTAAGGAGCGAAAAAGAATGTGCTCTCCAAGGAATTCGAGATGGAGATAGTCCACCCAGCCATCCATGATCACAATTCTATCGAATTGACTACTTAACGAAAATTGGTGGTCACTATAATTACGTCACATGATATCTGCTTCCGCTGATCATTGCCTTGTTCCTGTCCCTGTGCCCAAATGCTAAAACTGTTCGGCCATCGCCGTTGCCTCTCTGGCCTTCTTCTCCCTCCATTCGCATGAACTCTGATATTCGCATGTGCTAGGGGTCGTCAAAAGTGAGCAACTTACATAGACCATACATCGGATGGGAACTCACAAGCATCGATTCGTTTGGCCGATATCCACTCCCTTAGCGGGTCGTGCGCCAAGCCACCATTGCAGAACGTCAACAAGACGAGCATCGAGCTCGTCATCATTCATTGGAAACTCCTTCGTTCCGATGATTGGCGATATGTCGATAGTAGTATATCCCTCTTGCACTTGTTTCTCTGACGCTGGTCTTAATTCATCGAGCGGAAGATCATCTGAGTTATACCGATTCAGTATCGATTCAATCTTTGAAGCACAGCTTCCCACCCCGTCGTGACCCGTTTGCGCGCACCTGTGTAGCTACCTCAAGCGCGCAGGTCAGGAGTGACTGTTGAATCGCCCAGGCTAGGGTAGGATCAGTTTGTTCGGAATCTGACGGAGAAACGATGTCTTTCCATATGGCGGATGAGCGACCGACGAACGAGGGACCGGCTTGCTTGACATGCTGTGCCACGTGTTGAGCAAGCTGGCCCACTTCTTGATGTCCCATCCCAATAAGGCTCTCTTCGATGGCGCGAGCAAGGTTTCGCTCATCTTGGGGTACAAGGGCCTCGAGGGGGTCATCTACATCTATGGTCTCTGTAGCTGTATGTTCCCCATTCTCCCGTCGCTTTCCTGCATGTACCGACCGGCGATAAACGATTTGCAGCTGCTGACTGACTACGAGGCCAGGAGGTTTTCGTTGAACCGTAGACATCCATTCGGAAACCAAGCGGTTGAGATGTACATTGCAATCTGTAGGATCTGTCCGTCGCTGTTCCCAGATGATATCCTTCAAGAACTGTGCCGAGAAAGGTTTAGTGGGATCAAGATTCAATCGGGTCCAGAGTAGACCGAAGTCGAATGCTTCGGGTTCGAGAAGAGTGGAGAGCATGCGATGATACATCATGAGTTGGACGCGTGCTGAAAGGGAATCACCATCCAAAGGGATACTTGATGATTGGCGTGTCTTGTAATCGAGAATGCGACACTCGTAAAACTGTGCAGGGGTGCAAACCGACGGTGTATGAGATGGATTGATTGGAGGTGCACCTGTGGTAGCTGTGCTGGTAACGGATGCTTGGACTGGTGGGTCTGGAACATGTGGGGTGACTTTCTCCTGCGTCGGGGACAAACCCCGTCGCTGTCTTTTCTTCGGCGGGGAGCAGGGTGCGTTTGTTTGGGGAGCTCCTGATGATTCGACTTGATCTTGCGTTGCTTGAGTTAGGAATACTTCGTCCTTGGATATGGGAGTGAGCAAAGGTTGCTGGGGAATGGGAAAATGCATACAATGACGCCAAGAACGACCTGGGCATGAGTGATTGCGAATACGGGCAATTCCCTCTGGCGAGTGGTGAGCAGGACGAACAAGGAAGAGGAGAGATGGTTACCGTGATGCCATCTAGGACTAGTTGACTGAAGCCGTCAATGAGGCGGAGAAGGCTGAGGAACGATGATGATGAGGGAAGAGGAGCTGAAGGGAGCGACTGACCGGAGGGCAAAGCGTTCTTCCTCGGAGACAGGATGGACGACAATTTTTTGCGGGATTAGCTCGTCTTCCAAGGCCTTGTGAACGGACTGACAGGAGTGTGTGAGATTGGGGACAGGATGTGGGACTGGGCATACCTTGCCACGCTTGAGTCTGCGATCGTTTGCGTGAGCCACGGCATGATGGACGCGTATGGTCTTTCCGTTCCTCGAAGTGAAGGAGGCGGGACGTAGGTGCAGGGGCTTGTAGCGTCTGCCATAGAGGCTGTACTCGTGCTGGAGTTCACACCTGGAGAAGATTGATGGCGGCAGGACGGAGCCAAATCGGGAGTGCTTACCAAAGGGGGGAGACGAGATCAGTGACTGCGAGGTATTTTTTCCAGGAGAGGAACCTGGTGAAGGGGCTGTCTTGGGTGGATATCTGCAGGGCGGGGCCTGCGTGCGCGCGTGCGAGGCGGGCGTCGATCTGCGCGAGGTCGTCGTCGGTGAACTCTGAAAAGTCGTAGGCCGCAAACTCGTCGTCGTCGCTGGACATGATCGTCGCGGAGAATGAAATACAAGTCGTTCGACTTTAATCCCTTGGCCGATCGCAGCGGGGCCATTCTCCATGTCCGCCCGCCCATGTGCATGATCGCCCTCTTCTCTGCCTTTCTCGCTGCCTTCATCCTCGTCTTCCTCCTCCGCAACCCCTCCGCACCCAACCCCCGCACCTCCCTCTCCGTCGACGCCTCCTATTCCCTCTCCATCTCCCCCCTTCTCCCCGTCCCCCGCACCCCTCTCAAGGCCCCCGCCCCTCTCTCACCTGCTCCATTGCCGATCCATTATTCCCCACGTCTTTCTGCCCCTCTTCGTCTTTCTTTCTCCGGCAAACAGAGATCGTCCAGTGCTTCATACCCCCCCACCTTGATCCATATCGAACAGCATGCACACTCATCTCCGTCTTCATCCCAGTCGTCCCCTCCACGCCGCGTCAGGTTCCCAAATCCATTCAGGAAAAAATCCAGATCGGGAACACACACTCCACCGAGTAATGACATCATTGCCTATGTCCTTCGTCTCCCTTAAACTTCTGTGTAGATTCCAAGTCTTCCGTCACCCCGCCGTCCAAAGTATCTAGTGTCTCATCTCCCACGACGCCTTCCGCAAGTGAGTCGCCTTGCTTGTTATTCCCGTCGTTCCATTGAGGACTGTCCTCTCTCTCGCCCAGGCCGTCGCATGTTGGTCGACAAACTCAAATCCATCTTCAAACCCGTTGCACCAGGACCTACTCCCACCATTCATTCCAAACCTGTCGCAAAGTTAGTCAGTGCTAGATTCCGCCGAAAGCCTGTGGCACGCACACAACCCTATGGTCCTCCATGGAATGCACCAATGCCGGTCCCCGATTTGGTTCTTCCTGAACTCCCTTTACCGAAATCTCGAGCGATGTACCCCTCACGCGGTAAAAGTCGCAAAGATTCTGTCCATAAAGGTTCTCTCCCAGAGACAACATCATTGTCACCCCGCCAATTATCTCCTCGCACATTTGTCAACGAATTGGATGAAAAACTTACGTTACTACAACACCAACGAATTCAAGATATGATATCCTCACCTCACGCATAACGATCAATGATGGGATGCAGAACGGAGTCTGCCGTATCTGTAATAACTTATAACTTTGTACTTGGCGGAAGAGCGAGCAAGTTCAGATGGGTCGATGACCACTCGATGCCTATATGTATAGCATAGATTTGTATTATTGGTGATACCTTCGAGTCAGTCAGTAGCTGGTTAATCCGTCTTGTTCCAGAAGCGCTATGATCGCATTGGCGACCATAATATCCTGCTCAGATCCCAGCATCACACCTTCTTCTATGCACTGCTGCAGTTGCGCTTCCAACAGCCGTCTTACAAAGTTGCATCAGTAATGGGCAAAGCAAAGTTGGAACGTCAGTCGACCCACCGCAATTGATTAACAAGTGTTCCGATCCGAGGCTGTGCCTTCAGCTTCAATTGGGTATTCCCGTTCCCGACAGACAATCCACCGCCGACATGGTTAACCGTCACAGGACCTCCGAACAGTAGAAGCGCGTACATGGGTACCTAACGAGTGACGTCTCTTGGTCAGGCACATAAATTTGCGGTTCAATGATCAATACCTCGGTCGCACCCCTGACGAAAACCTTTGTCGTCTGCTGCATCTGAAAATAAGCTAAAAACGGCGATTTCCACGCCGACTCGCCGAACAGGACGGACGACGGGTGCAGGAAGACTCTGACGTCGCTCAGGTCGAACATCTTGTACTCTTTGGCCGTGTTCTCGCGTTTCACAGCGCCGGCCTGTACTTTGTCGAATTTGATTGCTGACGCGGGCAGGTGTACGCGTGCGACGCGCGGCCAGACGCCACCAACTATGATGGCCTTGATGAGGTTCGTATTCGCACTGTTGACGTTGAGGTTGGGCGCGTCCGGCGCCGACGAGATAGACGTCAAATCAATGTCTGAGAGAGAGGAAAAGAAATCTTGACGGAGCGATGTTATCTCGTGAATGGCGTCCGTCGAAATGAAATTCTATGTGAAACTGAGCCTCTCCTTGTGCCCACTATCAGGTGAATGCTTGCCTCTTCGCAGAATCTCCTCAACGTGTCTCGAGACTCGCTCTCAGAACGGATCCGTATGCATTCATTGTATGCATGAACGTCAGTCAGAAGGTCGCTATTGTGTTTATCGAAACGGAGCCTCGCTCTGAAAGCCGGACCATGAGTAAAAAGATAGGTCAAGACGCGAGAGATCATACTGAGTGGCCGCTTCGCGCTTCTCTAAAGGGCTAACAAACAAGGGCTTCGAGGATAGACTTGCAACTATTGTGAGAACAGGGTTCAGGCACCTGAGAATCAATCCGAGCACCAGCATCTGAACTCGAGGGTCAGCACGTCCACCGCGAAGAGATCCACATACAACCTTTCCGAGTCTTAGATCCAAGGGAAGCATCGCCTAGAAATAGTTAAGAAGACAGTTGATCGACTGCGACCACGAACTCACCATATAACGTCCAAGCGCGGTAAGCTTGCTCTCTTTATCTATAGCTCCAAGTTCTTGCAAGGTTGTCCATGCCTTGTCCATTGCTGATACGTTAGGAGGGTCTATTGCTTTCTTTAAAAAGTGCTACGAAAATTGGGAGTTGAGCCGTTGTGCACAATGAAAGACCCGAGAACCTACTTGGACATCCTGGTCCTCTCGCATGACTTTCACAGTCAAGGAAACACTTTCCAATGGGATGCGGAGAATCTCGGGCATAGGGAAAGGAGTCATATTCTTCTCCTGCTTCCGGGTATAAAGCTTATAGCATACGCCTGGCTTTGTCCGACCCGCTCTTCCTCGACGCTGTCTAGCAGCTGCACGGGTTATCCACTGTTCTGTCAGAACAGAAAGCCCGGTGTCTGGGTTATAATTTGTTTCCTTGACTTTGCCCCCGTCGATGACGTAGAGCACGTCATCTATAGTGATGGACGTCTGCCACGGAGTCAATAAATGGATTCGATCGCTTGGAATTCTGGGAATACTTACCTCAGCGACATTAGTAGCGGCAATGATTTTCCACCTCTTTGACGTTTTAAACACAGCACGTTGCTCTCCGCTGGTGAGATTAGCATGCAGAGGGTAAATGTCTGCTTCGTCCCCAGTGACCACATTAGAAATGGCAACAATACACTGACGTATTTCTTGAACACCCGGCAGGAAAACGAGGATACCTGCTGGGTTGTCTGCAGAGATAATGATGTGTTTGACAAGGGCGGAGACCAGCTAGCGGTTCTGGGATTAGATATCAGAATACACACGAACAGTTTGCGCACCTGGTAGTCAATATGGTCTGCACCTGTGATATTCCGAATGGATGTTATGCCCTGCTCGCTCAGACCATGAGATCTAAGTTTATCTTCATGTTCGTTGTCGTTTTGTCCTTTCAGGCTACGTCTGGATCCAGAGGGTGTATAGTGTAATAGGTCTATGAAGTCTTCAAGGTACCTGTATCACGCTCAGTCGGATGTTTAAACTGGATTTGCAAAGTGCTCGCCGATCTTCAACCGGGTGTGTGAATCCCGGGATGGTAAGTAAAGGGGCATTATCGAAATACTTCACGAATACTTCATGATTGATGGTAGCGGACATTAGAACCACTTTGAGGCCGGCATGCCTCGAAAGAAGTTCTCGTAGCTCTAGTAGAAGGAAGTCGCCATCGACAGAGCGCTCATGAACCTGACAAGTATTTTGTAAAGCAGTCCCGTGATTCATCCTGTGGGCTTACTTCATCGACGACGACGTGCGTGACGTTCTCTAGTTTGTCTCCAGAACCCAACCGTCTAAGCAGAACCCCGGTAGTGCAGAATAACAACTTGGTTCGTTTATCTTGCTTACTCTCACCTCGGATGGCATAGCCAACAGACCCATCGTCCGCGCGCTCTCTAGACACGCGCGCTGCAACGGATAAAGCAGAGATCTTCCGTGGTTGCGTAATAATGATGGATGCCTTTGAGCCACGACCGCTTCGGATGAGATAGTCCAGTATGAACTGAGGCACTGTTGACATCTGAAGTGTGCATAACATGGGTCAGGGGAGACGTATAACGCACGTTGGGTTGTTTTTCCGCATCCTAGGATGAGCTGTAAGCAATGGTAATAGATGGGAAATCAGGTGGCCCTTACCAGTCTCTCCTACGACAACGACAGCTCTATGTTTATCCAAAACATTCATGAACCGATCCTCCGCCGAAAAAGCAGGAAGACGCTGACGAGAAGCAAGCATCTCGGTATAAATCTTCGTCTGAGACATCTTCTCAAAATCTTGTTTAACTTGCTCATCCAACCTGTCATCGCAAGCATGTTTATGCTTTCTACGCTTATCCTTCCCGTTGTCCCTGTCGTCCAGTGCATCATATGATAGAGTTGGCATAGTTGGCACGGAATGAGTGATGAGATGCCGGATTGTCATCGACATGTCAGGTGGGCCGTTCGTTTCAATCTGAGCCCAATGGTCTTCAAGGACTCGCATAGCTGCGATCAAGAAACCTTCACCGGGTTCGATAAAGTCATCTCGTTCAACCGCAGTGAGGAGCTGCGCAAGCAGATGTAATCTGACATATCGTGCCACCGATTGCGATCCAACGTACACGACGGGCAGTGACCTGTGGTGGGGGTCGTCGGGTGGAAAGACAACATGAAGTTGCACAGGTCCACTGAAAAGCGGCATGACCACGTGGCACGAGTCGACGAAATAAGCGCCAAGTGCTTCCACTTCGTCCGTCCGATTCCAGATCATTTGAAAGGATGATGCCAAGTCGATATTCCCTTCGAACAACCCTCCTGTATCCTTCCCTATAAGTCTGCGCGAGAGCGCAGAGATGAGTAGTACCAGATCTTCCGCTACCGTTGGGTCAGCAGTGTACTCCTTGACTACATGCGGAGGAAAGCCTGCTTCCTTGATTGCGAGATCTTCGATCCATCGCCGTTTCAGGTCATCGGATCCGGAATGACCAGAGACAATAAACGAAATGGAGGAGTTGTTAGGAGAAAAGAAACGCT
>JBBPTO010002289.1:0-11292 GCA_038094155.1 Pulveroboletus cf. aberrans
GAGATGTGTAATTGAATGTGCATTTGATCTTTTGTTGATTAGTGAGACCCTTCTCTGTGCAGATATTGTCAGTGTCATCAAGGTAGCACAATAAAGTGACAGAATACCTGTCAAATGAATATGCCTGCCATGTGCCTCACATAGGAATCCAGTGGTGAAACAAATTGGACATGGTGGATCCAGTCCTGGATTAAAATGGACAGGACTGGATTGAAAGCAGATTGGATTGAATGTATGATGAAGGGGAATGATGATGAGTGAAGATGAAATAAAATGGATCAAAATTGAGACAAATTGATAATGAAAAATGCCACTAGCTAGTTGTGAGTCAACCCTCTGCTAGGCACATGGATGAAATATGAATGTTGGATATGAAGGGAGATGAGAACTGAAAGTGACAGGATCAGAATAGAGATGTCAAAGATGAGGAATGATGTGAGATGAGTTCAGATCAGAGCTGTCAAAATACATCAGATGCAGGAATGATGTCTGGTGTGGTCAGACTGGATTTGAGCAGTCAGACTGACAGCAGACTGATTGTTGTCAATGATCAGTTGCTAGGACAAGGGAAAATTTTGGGGGTTGGATGTGCCTGGAGCTTCCTTGAAGCTCACCTAAATGCCCCTCACAGATCAAATACCTTGAGAACTTGACCATTTCTTTACTCTTATTCAGACACCAGTCAGATATCATGCATTCAGGGAAGGCATTTCAAAGCTAAAACAGGTGACAGAGCATGATCATTGTGTAATGCAACAATATCTTATGGCTGTCATATCCTGTCAACTCCGACCTCCAGAACACAACTCCGCTCGTACCTCCGGCGCACCCTCTGTCAAATATGTACCTCCACAACTCCGGACCACTCATAGATTTCCTTACGTATGTCCCTTGTTCTCTATTTAGTATAGTCTTGCCTCTCTGTACCATCCGACGCTGTGTAGCACAGCTCCAGCCTGTTCCTGGTCTGGAGCACAGCTCCGGCATATGACCTCTCCGACTCCGTCTTACCTATTTACATAGCCTCCGATTTCCCTCCGTATATATACTCCGACTCTGTATGTAGATAGCCTTAGCCTGAATATCACATTAGACCACTCCTCTCATCTCTCTCCGGTTTCTCCGATGCGTCTCTGACCAAGAAGGCCGTGACAGTGCAAGGGCGCGACACACAAGTCCTGCGCCAAGCCTTCACCCCTCCGGACGCGATCCTCCAGACCTCCGGCTGTCTCCGGCCATTCGATCCCCTCGACCTCTGATCTCCGACCGGAGTTTGAGCGGAGGAGATCCGGTCTTAACAGATAGTCAATCTAGAAGAGCTCCTAATGCTTCAGACATGGCTGATGAGCACAGAACTTGATTCTTCTAGGATCAAGAGAGGAAGAGAAGAGATCCAGATATGACTGGATTGATGAGGACTGAAGACTCAGACTTGAACTGAGTAATAGATGATTAATTCAATGTCCAGCACTGTGTGTGAAACACAACTTTTATAGTCTGGGCACATCCAAGACTCTAAATAAACATAAAGAAGAGAAAAGAGACATGAATCTGGTGACTGGATCACAATACGGAGTGTCCAGTACATAGTGTCCAGTACACTATAGATATAGTAGGAATCCATCCGGTAGATGGACCAGATTGAAAAGAAATGGATACAAGAAACCAGACATGTATGAGTAAGGCAGACCAGAACTTGATTGGACATGGATAGACATGGATGCTTGCTGACTTGTTGATGACCTAGTGAAAGTCAAATAGACTGGATATGGACCTAAGGAGTGATGGCTTCTTACAATGCAGTCCTTCCTTTGACTCATCAATCCTTTACCTCTGGATCTGGCACTACCCTAGTCACCCACTTCTGCTCCATGACCTATCAATTATGGTCCATTCTTAGAGAATGCTTTTCCTCTCGAGGAATTGCTGGGAAATTTTATTTCCTGCATAATGTCTTTTACCTTCACATTAGACCTTCTCATGCCACAGAAGACATCAACCAAATGATCTCACATTATCAGAACATGAAAAATGCTGGTCTGGTCTTGCCTGAATCACTCCATGCTATGATTATGCTTGCCCAACTTCCTGATGACTTCAACTCCCTGCACTCCACTCTGATTCACATCACAGATCAGAAGGACTTTACTCTACAAAATGTCCAACAGGCTATACTTCAAGAGATCAACATCAAATCCTTGAAAAGATGCTCCCTATTCTCCCACTTAAGTGGAGACCCATCTTCCTCTGTTCACCAAATCAATGTGATTTACAGTGGTCCTCCATGGAAAAACCATTGGAAGAATCAAAAGAAGAACAATTGTCCTGACCACTCATCACAATCTTCCAATTAAAATCCTTTGAAGCAGAAGAGACCCTTGAAACAAGGAAAGAGAGACTGGTATGAACATTGCCAGTCATATAAAGGGAAAGGGAAACAGCCTACTACAGCAAATGAAGTTGTGGCAAATGCAATTGTGAGTTTTGATCTGAATCAGTTCACTGAAGCTGATTTTGACACCATGGTCAAAACTTATGACCCATGTGATCATTTTATGGATTACATGGAGGTTGAAGAAGAACAATGTTCTTTTTCCTCTGAAACAGCTGAAGCTGGATGGGATTATCCTGTTGATACAGACATGGATGATGGTATGGCTGGACCTTTGAATTTATTTTGAAACCATTTATTCTCTTCCTCACTCTAAGGAGAAATCAATGAGACCCTCAAGAGTGATGAAATTGACAAAGAAGAAAGCTGAGAAGTTTGTTCTCAGTGGTTTACCATCCAACTCTTTTCTGCCTGGTGCTAGCATCAGAGACCTTCCTATTTCAGAAAAGAAGACCCCTTATATGGATGAGATGGAATCTATTACCTTCGCTACCCTTTCTATCATGCAACACCTTGCTGATTTGAAAGAGATACTTATAAACTGTAGCCATGAAGGTGTTATTCCTTATAAATCTAACCCATTTGGCCTGTGCACTGTCAGAACTTCCCTGAGCTCCTTTGAATGTTCTCACTGGATGATTGACAGTGGTTGCACTGATCACATCACCCCTTACCTGGATGATTTTGCACATCTTGGTAAAGGTACCAAACAAGCCTCTGTGGCTAATGGATTGACCATTAATATGCATGGACCTGGAAAAGTTATTATCCATCCTGCTGGTCTCAATCCTATGGTACTAGAATGTGTCTGGTATGCATCTAAGGTGGCACATCACCTCCTTTCTGTGCCCACTCTGACCTCTCAAGGTTTCAGTTGTGAGATCTTCAATGGTGAAACCTGCATTTGGGATGATCAAGGACTTCTGGTCATCTGGGCCTCTGTCTCATGTCCAGATAACAATTTTCATTGGTTTCAGTCAACCTTGATTAAACCTAGAATGATTGCCTCGATGGCAACTAATGATTCATATCATCTCTAACACCATTGCTTTGGACATTGCTCCAAGAATGCAATGAGACATTTAGGCACTCAGACTTCTGGCTGCCCTTCCTTATCCATTCCACCTGACACTCCACCTTGCAAAGGTTGTGCTTTAGGCAAAATGTCGGATCACCCCTTTGATCCTTTGATCAAGAGAGCTGGTCACCCCCTTGCCCTACTGTACACCAATTTAATGGAATCCTTTCCTGTTGAATCACACTGCTGTTGCTGCTATGTCCTCACTCTTATTGACGATCATTCTGGCTTTACCCTCCATTTCCTTCATGAGAAATCTGGTACTACATCTGTGCTTCAATGCCAGATTGCTTGGCTTGAGAATCAGTCTGATTTTTGTGTCACCTCTGCATGTTCAGATCATGGTGAGGAATATTTAGAAAAGGATGTTCAGTCATTCTTCTCATCTTGAGGCATCACCCATCAGACCTCTTCCCCTCACACACCAAAACAGAATGGACATGCTGAGAGATTTAACTGTACCATCATGGAGAAAGCAGAAGCTATGCATCATCAGGCTACTCTACCTAGTGTCTTCTAGCAAGAAGCTCTAGACACCTCTCTTCACATCTACAACAGACAGCCAGTGAGATGACATCAGTGGAAAATGCCCATTGAACTCTTCAATGGAGACAAACCAGATGTATCATATTTCACATTTTTGGTTGCAAGGCTTACGTGTTCATTCTGTTAAGACCAGATCTCCTCCACTCAAACTCCGGTCGGAGATTGGAGGTCAAGGCGATCGAATGGCTGGAGGTCCGGAGGGGTGAAGGCTTGGCGCAGGACTTGTGTGTCACGCCCTAGCACTATCACGGCCTTCTTGGTCAGAGACGCATTGGAGGGAACCGGAGAAGATAGGAGGAGTGGTCTAAGGTGATATTCAGGCTAAGGTATCTACATACAGAATCGGAGTATATATAGTCGGAGAGAAATCGGAGGCTATGTAGATGAAATAAGTCAAAGGTCAGATATCTAAGTGCTGGAGCTGTGCTCCGGGTCAGGAACGAGCCAGAGCTGTGCTACACAGCGTCGGAGGGAACAGAGGGGCGAGACTATACTAAATACAGAACAAGAGACATACGTAAGGAAATCTATGAGTTGTCCAGAGGAACGGAGTTACATATTTGACAGAGGGTGCACCGGAGGTATGAGTGGAGTTGTGTTCTGGAGGTTGGAGTTGGGTCGGATGGATGGGATATGACACATTTCCCCTGACCAACATCAAGATAAACTCTCAGCAAAAGCTGAAGAGATGATCTTTATTGGATATGAGACCAACACAAAGGGTTGGAGATTCTGGTCTACTCAACACCCTCAAATCTTCATTTCTACTCATGCCACTTTTGATGAATCAAGTTTCCTTTCTGCTCCCAGAGAGATAAAAGACAAACTGCCTTCGATATCTGAAGATGCTGCACCTGACATTTATGATAATGACCAAGATGAAAGAGATCTGGACCCTCCTTCTTGTCATGTCATTATCAACCTTTCTGATCTTCGACCACCTATTTGTCCAAGATCTAGATTATCTTCCTCTCATTCAAGCACCTCATCATCTTCTCCACCATCTTCATCATCATCCTCTGATTCCAATCCTTGTACACCACCACCTAAGTGAGATTTACCACATACTGTACAGAGAGAAACCATTAAGGACAGTCACAGACAGTCCAAACTCCCTCCTTGACCAGAACCACCTCCTGAATTTCATGCTCATCCACCTGTGGGAGCTAGAGCTACTTTCAGACCTCCAATTCCGGAAAGACATTCTACTTGAATTACTCAATCTAGGATTCTTCCTGATAACACTTATGTGAATCGATGTCCTGTTGAAATTGAAAGAGATATGCATTCTGGTACTGTACTCCTTCAAGAGGAGACTTCTCAATGAGAACTGGTTACACAACCAAGACCCACAAATGAAGAAGACATTGAAACCATGTATGGTAACTGATGGATGAGAATCCACCTGTCTGCTGCTATAAGTGAGAATAACCCCAGACAGTATAAAGATATACTCAAGCTTCCTAAGGATGAACAACACCTCTGGAAAGCTGCTATGAATGAAGAATACCAATCCCTCATGCAACACAAAGTCTGGAATCTGGTTGATCTACCCAAAGGTCATCAACCCATCAAAGGGAGATGGATATATGCAGTTAAAAGTAATAGTTGTAAAAAGGCTTGCTTTGTCACTAAAGGCTTTACTCAAGTCTTCAGTATCAACTATGAAGAAACCTTCTCACCTGTCACCAGGTTTGAGACAGTTCATCTGCTCCTAGCTCTTGCAGCTTTGGAAGACTGAAAGATTGAATCTCTTGATGTCAAAACAGCATTCCTGTTTGGCAAACTAGACAAAGAACTTTATATGGTTCAACCTGAAGGCTTTGTTAAATCGGGCCAGGAGAAGAAAGTTTGACATCTTTGAAGGGGCATCTATGACCTCAAACAGGCTGCACTTCAATGAAACAAGGAGTTACACAAGAGCCTTCTGGAATTCAGCTTCAAACACTGTATTTCTGATCCTGGAGTTTATACCAAACTTATCAGTGAACATTTGATTGTTCTAATTTTCTATGTTGATGATGCTCTCTCTATGGGAAGTAATAGAACTATCACTCTTCAACACAAGAAATGGTTGATGGAATGATGGGAATCCAGAGATCTTGGCCCTGCAAAAGAATATCTTGGAATGACGATCACCAGGGATCACTCTAAATGAACCCTGAGACTTGATCAATGCTTCTATGCTTCCAAAGTAGTTGAGTGTTGAAGAGAGGTTGAACGACTTAGACTGCTACATTGGCTCAAAAAAGTGTTCCAATGTTGGTGCATTTTGAAGAGATTGGTTAATTGCCAGTGAAGAAAACCAAACAAGGCTAAACACCTGCAGGAGTGAAGGTAGTATTTGCTCTGGGCTTCCCAACCCCACTTAGATCATGTGATTTGGTTGTTATGCCACTGAGGTACAGCCATTTTAAAATGACATGTCATTGGGACACTTATTTGAGCATCATCTCAATTTTATACTTTTAGTACTTAGTGTGTTTTCCTTTGTCCTGAATCACTGCATCTGGCCTTCTGGGCCTACTTTATATCAATATTTGATCTTCTCAGCCTCAATCATGCCCCACTCCACTGCAATCCTCTCCCAAGGTTCCCATACTCCCCTAGCTTGTCTTGAATAGTTGTTGAGCTTTTGTTTCAGTATTTGCCAGACATGTACAATAGGGCTAATGTCTGGATATTGTGGGGGCCAATCCAGAAGCTTGTTTCCATGAGATTTAAGCCATCCCTGAGGTCTTTTAAAGGAGTGCTTGGGGTCATTATCCTGTTGAAAGATAATGTCTTCCTCAGAAATATCAGAGTTTTCCATGCTATGAAGCAGATTACCCTTCAAAATGGAGACATACTGATTAGCATTTATCTTGCTCTCTACTCCTTCCAGGATGCCAATATCATTTGAGCCCATACATTCCAAAACCATGAAGAAATCTCCTTCAAACTGTACTATTTCCCATACCTTCCTGTCCTACAAAGGTTTACTTGCCATTTTTCATACATACTTTCTTCCATCTGACCCAATCCTGTTAAGCTTGGTTTCATCTGATTAAATAACCCTAGTTTAGTCCTCTACAGTCCAGTTTTGATACTTAAAAGCAAAGGTTAGGCTCTGTTTTCTATGTTTGACAGATAGAAGTGGCTTTTTCTTCTTGACCACAGCATTCAAGAAAGCAGACTTGAGGACATTGTGAACAGTTTGGAATGAGATAGGAGAAGGGAGGGCAGAAATGATGAGATGGGTTGCTTGAACAGTATTTTCCACTTTCCCAGTGGTAATACTAGAAATAATCCTTCTCTTATTAGTAGAGGAAACCTTGGAAAAACATCCCAGCTTGATGTTTTCCTTCTCTAGAAGGTATTGTTTGTTGACTCTGGCCATGGTAGACTTCCATAACCCAGTTAGAGAGGAGATCCGATGAATAGAGAGACCAGATTTAGCAAGGAAGAGAATATTAGCTTTAATAGAGGTAGAATGGACTTTATGATGATATTGATTAACTGAGTGGGATGAGTATTATTTATACACCCTAGAATTACATAATTTACACTATCATTCAGGGTCAAGGCATAGCATCCATCAGAAGCTGTCATATTCTTATTTTACCAGATAATGAATTACAGCATGATGCTCAAATAAGTGTTTCAATGACATGTCATTTTAAAATGGCTGTACCTCAGTGGCATGACAACCAAATCACATGATCTAAGTGGGGTTAGGAAGCCCAGAGGAAGTACTACCTTCGCTCCTGCAAGTGTTTAGCCTTTTTTGGTTTTCTTCACTGGCAATTAACCAATCTCTTCAAAATGCACCAACATTGGGACACTTTTTTGAGCCACTGTAAGTTTACACTTTAATTAAATTTGACTGATGTGTCAGTGAAGTCTAATAGTTGACCTATATCTTTGGTAACATGAATAGTGTATTACCACTATGGTCTGACTATATTAACAGAACACAAGACCTAGTGATTGATTCACAGAATCTCAACACTGTGGACAACCAGTGAGTCATTTATACAGTCCTCTTTCTTTTCTTCTTCTCTTTTTGCCATTTCCTGGGTCAAGACATACACTTGTACCCTACATAATTGCTTAGAACCTCATCCTGAGTCCTTTTGCTACTTTACAACTGACTCATCAAGGAGGCCCATGATGACCTCAGGCACAAAGGCATCTACACAGTCCACACTCATCTTCTTCTATGCTTCTGGTTGTTAGAGTCATGTGGATGAACTCTGGTATAACTCCAGAACTCCAGAGTTACTGATAGGACCTTGGCTTCACCTTGTGTGGTGCACCACTATTCAAGTCTTAGTGTGTGGTCCTGTATTTGCAGAGGGTTCAAAGGTGTAGAGATGAGTCAGAGTGACTTGGAGGAAAGGAGGATTACCATTGGATTACAACAGGAGTCTGGTGTCAAGCTGAGTATCAGAGGACATCTAGTCTATTTGATATCATGACTGAAGTCATTACAGAGGGTTTGTACACTATATATACTACAGAGGAGATGGATGAGTAAGTATGTATGTATCATATTGATAAGATGGAGTTCAGAGGAAAGATAGAGCAGTGCACCAGATGTGCAGTTCACCAGAGCTGTGCTGCACAGGGTTGGAGAAAGATACAGAGCATGTGAACTAACTAGATAAGAAACAAGGGAGTCATGTGAGATATCTACAGAGGTCTGAAGTTATGAGAGTGCATAATTGGTGAGTTCCCACTGGAGATATGAGTGGAGTTAGTTCTGGAGGGACCAGAGTTGTCACGGATATGACACTGGTGGCCAATGCTCATCAATGACATCAAGTGGTACATCCACACTTGCCATCAATTCCAAGCCCACCAGACCACCCATATTCCTTCTACCATTCCTCTCATCTCCAGTTTGTTTCACAAGGTTCATATCAATACAATGCTGATGCATACAGCTGGTGGCTACTGGTATGTATATCGTTCAAGCCCACTGTACCATGACCTCATACCCAGAATGGTACATGCTCTGGTTAGATAATGTGTTTGCCCTTGCCATACTTATTTTTGGAGATATTCTCTACTGATGAAATCCTGTTTCTGAGCCCATCACTGACAATGGTCCCACATTTGTACAGGCATGTGGCCTCCTTGCCACTCACTACCAGATTTGGCATATCTGGATCTCTCCATACAACTCTCAAGCCAATGGGATTGTCAAGAGGCATTACTACAATATCTGGGAGGCCATCATCAAAAGTTCCCTGGGAAGATGAGTCATGCTGGCATTGCTCAGCTTACTCAGGTTTCTGGACAGAATGGGTAACTATTCAAAAATCTACCAGACTTTCACCATACTTTATGATTCATGGCATAGAGCCCCTTTTTCCTTTCAATTTATCTGAAGCTACATTTCTTCTTCCACTGTCAGATGATGATTTTTCCACTACTGCAGAGCTAATCACATGGCAAGCTTGCCAATTCCAGAAATCCCAAGAAGATCTAAACAGGATTCAAGATTGGATCCTTCAAGCCGACTTCACATTGATCAAGCACTTCAAGGTGATGATGAAGAATCAGATCAAAGACTTCAACTTCTGACCCGGGAGTCTCATCCTAGTCTGGAACTCAAGAGTCAAGAAGGAACTAAACTAGAAGATGAAGCCCAGGTATATCAGATCAATGGTAGTCCTTTGCAGAACAATCAGAGGCTTATATCTGTTGCCTGAGTTGGATGGAGCATTATCCACTTTCCAATATGGGGGATTTCAACTTATCACTACCATGCAAGATTGTGAAGCTCAATTCCCATGTCTGATTGCCCAGGTTAGATGACAAAGGACTGGACAAGATGGCAGGAAAAGAGGAGTGTGAAGTGGAGGACCTTGAAGAAGAACTGCCAGATGACAAAGACCATCCTGTACCTGACTTCAAACAATGACTCTGTTATGGCCAACCTGGGGATGGGCGGATGTAGAACCGTGAGGACTGTGGTCTTAACCGTGGACAAGGTGGCAATGGAGCTTGACAATTGCAAGACGTCTACAAAGGAGCCTTACCTACTAGCAAGGTTTGGCGACAAGGGGTTACTACCAAGCTAACGGCAGCCAAGGGACTTCCGAGTTAATGGTGGACAAGGGGGTCTGCCTACGATTGAGGACAGATGACAAGGACTACCGAGTTAACAGTGGTAACTCCCGCATAGGCGGTCATGACAAGGAGACCTCGGGGATGAGGTCGACAAGGGAGACTTCCCGATTAAGGGTTGTCGACGATGAACAAAAAGGTATTAAAGGCTACTCTTGGGCCTGTATTGAAGAGTGGGAACAACGATGTATTCCAGTGATGGTACAGAGGAGATAGAACACAGTAAGACTAGACTGAGGAGCATAGGTGCAACAACGTGGGTTTATATATGTAAAGGTATTCAGGGTAGGCATGGAACGTGAAGAAATACGGTGGAAGAAATCACTGACTGAGCAAGTGAGATAAGGCACGTGAAGTGCGAAGGGAACAGATGGTGAGTCATGGTATCGTAGTCAGTGATGAAAAGAAATGAACGTCCAAGTTGGGACTTATACCCATGCATATGTAAGCGATAAGTGTCAGGGAAAAGCGTAGTCCAGGATAAATCATAACAGACTTCACTCCCATCTGAATACCATATATAAAGTCTGTACTATACATTTCTCTCTGTGTTTTACCCTGGGATTTGTCTGGAGATCTCACTTATTTTAGTTTCATGCTTAACAAAGACAAAAGATAAAGATAAAAGATAAAGACAAAAAGAAAAAGCTGAGTACTATAGATTCTCTCCAAAAACTACTGAAGAAACCTACAAAGCACACATACTATAGATTTTCTGATCATTTTCCAGACATTTACTGGACTTGTGTTCCTAGTGATGGACTGATTTGACCCCATGCAGTAGCAATTCTGGCAAACCACAGGCCAGCCAATGTGCCACATAGCCAAAATTGACCAGCCAGCCAATGTCAGCCGATGATATATTAGTCTGGTGAATTACCAGTCAGCCAATTTACTATTTCCTGTGTGTCTGGCTGGCCAATGACACTGCCTGGTTAATATTCACTGGTTGGCCAATTCTGTTGCATTAGCACTGGCCAGTTGGCTGATGGACTGTGCTCTGTGTGTATCCAGCTGACCAATGACACTGTCTGCTCAATATTCACTGGTTGGCCAGTTTCTGTCCTCTTAGCACTGACTGGTTGGCCCATTCAATTTGGTAGATACACATCATATTGGATATACTTTCCATTGTTCAAATGCAATGTATATTAGATTT
>JBBPTO010002290.1:0-11286 GCA_038094155.1 Pulveroboletus cf. aberrans
GAACAACTAGGGAAGCTTTAGTAATGTAGGTGTACAATGCGGACCCACGTACATCTCCTGGTTTTACGGTTGCGAAGGGGGGAATATCAGGACTAGAAGATGGTTGGGGAACGCCCAATGCGCTCTCGTGAATCAACATACTGCCATCTGTTGTGTAAACCCTAAGATCGTGTCATCATCCTGATCCGCAGAATCCACAGCTTGTTGCCCAATTGTACTGACCTTCTGTTCTCGCGCAGGTCTAATATTTGGCACGAAGTCAAAGGCGCCAAAACTGACAGTAAGTCATACTTACACGAAAGGGTCAACCTATAATAAGTGAATAGGTGATCCAGCGCCAGCACGTCAAGCTCCTACCTGAATGAGAGTCTGATGCCTGACAGAGTTGGCTGCTGTAGCCATTTGAAATACGGGCGTTCGACCGTGCAATGAGCAAGAACAGTGAATAAAGTCTCGAGTGAAGAGGCCTGGGAGTTAAGAGTCGTTCCCGTAGGAAGATAAGGAAGACGGTGTTGCATCTATTCCGCCTTATCAATAGTACTGATAAAGGAACTGTTGCAAACACGGCAGCCGGTCCTGAGGAATATATTTAACTAGAATGATAACATGACGAGTCATGGAGCGGCGAGATGCCTTTACCTCGAGAATTTGTCCATGGTTCATGTCCAGTGAAATGCGGCCTATGTCCATTGTTACAACGCCTGTGTTGAGAAGTGGCATATGTTATATAGGATTTCAGTACATTTGCTGGATACCCATGACTTAAATGGAAATAGAAATGCCGCGCTGGGTATGGTGCGGAATCGGGGCCGATGAGCCGAAATCGAATCAGGATCGTACAAGTGTCCGCAGAGAGGGAGTCATGCCAATGACTGCTGGAGCACGTCGAGCTAGAACACGAGCCCGTAAGGACTGTATTACGTAAATAATAGAGTGTGGGGAACGCGTAAGTATGGCTTACCTCCAGTCAGCGTGGTATGAGACTGGAGGAAGGACGTGAACGAATTCGAACAGTTCCACGGGCCAGGTTGCTACCAACAGTCACGTGCCCGAATATGATAAGCTACTGAATGAACGGTAGCTTGACTCGGGGTCTCTGCACTGCAGAACTTGCACACACTCTAAAGGTCCGCAAGTGTTCGCCAGGACGTGAGCTTGAAGCCCCCTCTAAGTCGCCTGAACCTGAAAACCCTGAAAAGCATAGCCTGGACTTCATCCGTCAAGTGTGGCACTAGGAGGCATGAGTGATGCCGTACTAGTGTGAGGTCCCGAGTCGTCGGGCAAGCGGAGTCACTGAAGCGGCACAGCCATCACTTCCGTCTCGTGCCACACCTCCCGCTTGTCCTCCCCTGGCAGTCAGGTTCATCCTCGCTTTTTGTCGCACCCACCCACCGCACCCTGACCTCGATTGGTCATCTTTGCCTTGGAGTCTCCCGCCCGGAGCCCGGAGTCATACTGCAGCGGCCTTTAGCATAGTAGCGAGGCTGGAGAGCGCTTCGCGCTCGAGTCACCTACCTCTCACTTACAGGCCGTATGTAATTGTGTACATATAGTGCCCGCCGCAGCTGCAAGCGTCGTCGAAAGACAGGGACTCCTCGACCGGCGTAGTCCTCTGCCGGACCCGGGTTATCGTAAACAGCCTGAGATAGGGGCTTGTAGAGCATGTCATGAGGACAATAGTTCTTGCCAAAACAGGTCCAAAGTTTCTCTTGTGCAGTCGACACTTGCAGGGTTGATCGGCGTCTGCTAAACCTGGTCTAGCCTGAGTAATATGGCTGTGGGTACGTACCATCTTACCTTCGCGATAACGGTACGTCGTATGGAGGTGTGCCTGCTAGTGCCTGAAAACCCATCGGTTGGTTTGTGAGTTCGTTCCAGACAACTGATTGAGGTAGACTGCTGGCATTGTCTGGGCACTTCGACACTGACGGAACAAGGTGGTGCCAGTATTTCAGACCCACAGCGCTTGGAGCCGACCAGAAAATTATCGAGCAATGTCCTTTCGAGCAGGGCGCAAAAAAGCTGTCCTTGGATCACGGGAGTTCCTTGCCGGCTATCAGCGGTAACGGTATTACCGGCACTGCATGAGCGTTAATGGTTTTGCAGTGACTGCCTGTCCCGAAGTACTTACTTAAGTACCACAGATTCCTTCTTACCACGTCGCCGCCACCGCCAGACAGGGCCCGAAATGCCAATTGCTCGGCCAGCCAGTATGATCTTGGACAATTATGTAACACCATGGTTCAGCGAAGGACGGGACGCTGAATGGCGATCCAGTCAGAAGCATCAGGAGGTCTACATGGAGGAAGTATATGCCGATCTATGCAAAGGGCGCGCACCTTCTTGCCCGAGGGTATCGTTCTAGGCTGCCACCAGCTTGCGTTGGCTGACTGTAAATGTGACCAAAGAGGAAAGTAAGGGCCCTTCCGAACAAGAAAGATGGGCGCGTCGAGCTTATTCTCAATGCGCTTTTAGAACGAAATCATGGCGCAGAATGTTCTGTGATCCGGTAAGCTTCGGAGTACAATATCAGCCACTACCCGGTCATGTGGTAAGGGATCAGCTAAAAGCAAGGCACTCAATCTGGCGCTACATAAAGGCCAGCTTCTACGAAGTATATTCTCTGGACCCCCCCGAATTTACGACGGTAGATTGTCCTCGAGCCTGATTGGAGCAAAAGGGACTATGGATACAGAAGATGTTGATTCCTTCGATGGGTAAGTTTGGTCTATGATCTTGTAAACCAGGTATCTGAAGTTGCGTGTTTGCAGTTCGAGATCCTCACTGAAGGATGGTACGACCGACCAGATTGCCCAGTTCTGGATAAGATATTCAAAGGAAGCGGATGACTATGATAAAGATTTCCTCAGGAAGAACGGGGAAAACATAGAAGGTGTCTTGATATTCGTAAGTTCTTTGGCTGACCTGGTACCGCCCGACCACATTTTCTGATTAAAATTGATCTACACAGGCAGGTCTATTCTCTGCCGTCTCGGCGGCATTCCTGGTGGCAATGGAAGCAAGCTTGAGCCCCAATCCTGCCGATACAACGAACGCCCTCTTGATGATGCTTGTCCATTCCGCGAATAACACCGCTTTTTCGGGCCAGGATCTCGGAATCCCTGTATGGAATGGTCCCAGTTACCTCACTGTATGCAGCCAGATTCTGGGCTATGCGGCGTTATCTGCCAGTCTCCTTGCCGCTCTGGGTGCCTCTCTTGGCAAGCAATGGCTCAGCAACTACACTCAACCCCGCAGCGGCACCCTGCAGGACCGTGGCCGCAGACGCCAGCAAAAGCTAGATGGCCTCAAGCAATGGCGTTTCGAGATTTTCATGCGCGCATTACCGACTCTCATACAGTTAGCGCTTTTACTGTTCAGCATCTCCCTTGCAATCCTGTTATGGGAGTTAAATCCTTCGGTAGCATGGATGATCATCGCCGCAACTGCTCTCGGGGGGTTGTTTTACCTTTACATCACCCTTGCGTCGCTCCTCTCCCCTTCTTGTCCTTTCCACACTCCCGTCTCTTCCACCATTCAGGGCATCATAGGAATCGCAATGAAGTCGATCGAAGAAGTCACACAATACTGGGCATGGTACGCTAGCAAGCGGAAACAAAAGGAGTCGGGCGTCAGCCGTGGAAACAGAATACTGGCATATATAGTTGCAATCCTCCTTTGCCCCTTGGTGGTCATCGCAGTCATCATTCTTCTTGTGATACTTGCAATTGTGGGCCCCCCTGCCGCGTTTATCGCCTGGATCGGTGGAAACGGAGCTCTTCTCCAGTCCAAGATCGACCCGTACTTTTCAGCCCTTCGGTTCAAATCATTGAAGTTGAAACTTCATCTGTCCCTGACCCGATTGCGCGATTCCATCTGCAACGCACGAGAATTCATGCAGAGAACCTACTTGGATCCTGAACCGGATGCTAACAGTGCAGACGCTCATTCTATCGCTTGGCTCCTAGAGACATCGATTGAACCGGCCAATCTCATGGCAGCGGCGGAGATCGTACCTGACGCCAAGTGGCCGGAAGATCTCAATTTAGCCCTGCCCACCGAGCACATCTACAACATGCTCATTCGGTCCATCCCGGAGAGAGGCCCTACCAACGATCGCGCATTACGACTGGGCAAGGCGTACATAATCATGTTGTGTCAGGTGAAGAGTCAAGGTCATAATCACGTCTGGAGGAGGGTTCTGGGTCGCATCAGAAAGGAGTCGAAGAACTTGAGACCCGATGCTGATTCTGATCTTCTTTTCGTCCTCGCCATTGTCGCCAAAATTCTTTCTCATAGATTGGATTCGACGGACTGTGGGGTCGAGTTCCCGGATAGCGCTGTCGTCTCCCTGCCGTTGCTCGCCTGGCTTGTTCAGCCATTGGGGATTTTACTTCAATGGGAGCATCCGAACCAATACGAGTCGCTGTTCCTTCCCGAAGCGAAACGCGTGTTTCGCCAGTTAAATTGGCCTGAAGATGCAGAATTGGAAGGAATGCAGGGTGAACATTTCTGTCGGACCTTTGAACTATTCTTCAATATCGTCTCGGGAGAAGACGTCGGGGAAATGGATGAGTGAGTACACCTTTACTTCGCAAGAATGTTGTGTTGAATGAGCCGTTGTAGCGACGAAGAGGAGAATTCGTATGAGTCGGACAAACAACAGTGAGCAGTTTCGCATTACAATGTTATCCCCTACAACGTTTGACATTATGGTAGAACCGACCGCGTGAAAAGAGTCCTTCAAAAGTTGAAAGAACTCGACCTTCCCAAATTGCGTGACCGCCATGGGCATCTCATCGTACCATTGACGGTGCTCTCGAGGCTAGCCTCTGTTTCGCATCTAAAGCAGGCTTTCGACGATGTTGTAATCCATGATTGGGTGCTCGGAGCTTTCAAGGAAGCCGTGGACAAAACGAACTGGAGTGGAGAACACATTTGGCATTTTGCGAGCTGCTTGATGAAGTTGGCGGTAGTGATGGACGCTTTCAATCCGATCAGAGCCAAGGTCGAAAGGGCCGCTGAAGATGAAAAAGGGACGATGTCGCTACGCATGGACTCGAAGAGCCTGCTCTCGTACTTGCTCAACAAGGTGACACCTGCAACTCCAGAACATGCCGCATACGCTTTGAAAATCATGCTCACCAATGAGCATGAGCTCCCAGAGCTCGCCTCTAATCCGGATTTCATCGATTATATCGTCTATGCCACGGGCCCCGAACAGCAAGATTCTGTTCGTGATGTTGGTCTGAAGGTTCTAGTCGCCGCTGGTCAATGTTTGCTCCGTGGACGCGACATACAGAGTCTCACAATACTTGCTTCCAAGTGCGACCTCGTTCAATTCCTCCATCGCGCTCTCGTCAACCAAGAACCGCCGAGGATGCTAAAGGAATTGCTCCGAAATGATGACCAGGAATTCAATGCGAGTTTGTTGAGGATCCTTGCACCCGCGCTCGGAGACCCTTTCAATGCACTTTTGATCAAGCTTCGCGAGAAACCAACCAAGATCCCGGAACGAGAACTCCATGATTTAGAGATTGCGCTGGTATTGTCGGACGACGAGGACCGAAAGAAGCTTCTCTACAGCCACTTGGACGGCACCATAGCTCAGATGCCCCCCCGAGGTTACAGGGATCCCATGGCGCTGCCACTCACCGCCGCTGTGGGTTGGTTCCTCCGCGGAGACGGACCGTCAAGCGAATCTGAGGTTCTTTGGAAGGCGCTCTTACGACCCAGCTTTGAGGAGTTGCTGTCCGCAGCTTGGGCCGATCCGGATACGCTGGAAGATAACCCGCAGCTGTTGCAGCTGCTGTTGGATTGCACGGCGAGATGGTTCTCAACATTTGTAGACTCTGGGACTGGGCCATCGGGATCGCCGTCACCTGTGACCCTCAAGCGGCTAGACTTTGCGCTCGATCAGCTGAAGCGTGAAACTCGGCATCTTTCTTCTGACCTCAAGCGGGCGTTGCACAAACTTTCCAGGGATATCAAGCGCCATGTTCAGCAGTAGTGTGGTCGGGGAACATCGAGAAGTGGGATATATGTGTGTGTTGTGTATGTTTAGTCCGCAGCCGGGGCGGGTAGGGAATTGAAGTGGTAGCGGAGGTCCACTAGGAGCACCGCCATAAGGATGGATAGCACGTTTCTTAATGATATTCCGTCAATTAATAGTTTGTCTTCTCGTACCAGCGACTTGAATCTCATCCATAGGTTTATTGGGAGTTCGAAAGGTCCAGTTCCACGGCTTCTCGACAGGCATCGTGTTAGCACCAGACCCCTGTCAAAGCCTTGTTTGAGGACTCCGTCGACTCCTACGTTAGTGAAGGCTTGGACATGTGTGACCTGGGCACACGAACCAGTGGTCTCCCTGCTACGGGAAAGTAACAATCCGACACCGAGGATAGGTGTGAAGTCGGCCCGCAATGCAATCCGGAAATCTTCACTTATTTGTGGGAGCGAGGAAGCGCTTCGCGCTTCCTCGTCGTTAGTCAGTATGCAAGGAGGGGTAACCCGGGTTGCCAATTCCGTTTCCTGAATTCGTCAGACACCCTTCTCCGAGGATCGGGGCCGTGCGACAAGGCCGTGCTCGGTACGGTGCGCGCAGGGACAGATAGGTGGTGGGGGGGAGGATAGACAGTGGTTTTGAGCCGGCGAAAGCTCTCGTCAGGGGGTACGTTGACCACTGTCCTTCCAAGGCCGTTTAGGTGAACTACTACTCACACACCAAACAGAGGGAAACAGGGGGGCAGTGACCCAATAAGGGTAGACGTGCAACTCCGGCAAGAATGGTGCAGGATAAGCAAGCAGCGACCATAGGGTTGAAGGTACGCTCCCTCGGGCCGTACGACCAGAAAAAGGTCCTTTCGGACCGAACCGGATTTAGGCGTTCCTGTGCGGTAAGCCGTATCTGAAGCTAGTCAGATCGGTGGCTCGTCCTTGCCATTGGGGCGATTTGTGACGAGGCAACACTGAGTGAGACCCTGGTGGGATCTTGTCAGAATGACACCGGTCTGTGTATCTCGAGTCTTTCACTGTGTCCCAGCTGAGTTGGGAATATACTGTCAGTGATCTAGAAAATTGGGGCGCAATTCCGCATGAAACGTTCGATTTCTCGGACGTCGCTGTGATCGCTCAGAAAGATGTCCGTGGTAAACACAAGACGATGTGGGGACTACTGGTGAGGCGCAAGGAAGAGGGATGGACGGAAGCGCGCAGAGCTTTTTGGCCCGAGACTGTGAGCTGGGCGGATTGGAGACCCGGCGATGCGGAAGGTGGGTGCGACGATAGACGAGGATGAGCTGCGAGGGTTGCAAAAAAGGTACTGGTAACCCTGTCGCTCGTCCTCGGAAGACGTAATGGCAATCTACCCTCGTGCTTCCTCATGTCACAATGTGACAGACTCCTTGAAGCGTTTTGTTCACTCATGAAACAACTTCTGACCAATGGCGCGTACGATCCTCCTGGATTTTTAGCTTGCCGCGGAGACCGACTGGACTAGCCTATGTATCGAAGACGATGGATTTTAAATTGATCGCATGACTGACTGGAGATGGCTCTTCCAAGAAGCGTCTACACCGTGGCCTTGAAGTGTCTTTGGTATATCTGTCCCGGCCCATTTGTGACGGGGCCGAAATCACATACTTTGCGATATTCGCATTTGGAATCAAATTGCCAACATTGGTCCAGGCCCGGGGCCTGTACGTGGCACATGATCCAGGTTTATCCAGTGTCAGTGAGGATCCACTTCTTTCTCTGCTTCCCTGAGGTGGAATCACATATATAAGAGACAGGTTTGCCGATAGCTGATTCCCACCTACTTGGACGTGTAGCATTTCCTTTGTAGACTCCCTAGCTCCCCCCGCCAAATTCATGTCCCCAGGATTTGATGTCATTTTTGCAGGAGGTCTGTTGTGCCTCTCAAGTTGATCTAGGTGCCCTCTGCTCACCCATTCTCAGGCGGAACGACCGCCTGCGTCGTGGCAGGTAGATTGGCCGCCGCAGACCCATCTCTCAGGATCCTCGTCGTAGAGAGTGGACATCATACCCGCGACGTCCCTCAGCAAGTCCAACCAAGCAGATACCTCGAAAACCTCCAGCCAACCAGCACTACCATCTCCTTCAACGTTGGAAAACCATCTTCGCATCTCAACGGTCGCGCTCCAGTTATTTCGTGCGGCCGGGCTGTCGGCGGCGGTTCTACAGTTAATTGTGAGTCATGCGGAGAAAGTCACTCGAGACCACATCTGACCGCGTATTGGTCCTGATAGACATGTTTTATGCACGGGGTGCGGCGTCGGACTTTGACGACTGGGAAGCGCTCGGAAATAAGGGGTGGGGGTTTGATGAACTACTTCCCCTGATCAAAAAGGTAAGCAGATGCCGGACGAGCTTCACACAGACCCTGCTCAGGACCGATCCGCCAGGTCGAAACGTTCATGCCCATTCCAGACAGACCATCTCACGGATACTCCGGACCGATCCACATATCTCCCGTTGCACCTGGCTTTGGTATTGGGAACCAGTTTTTGGAAGTAGCAAAGGCATATGACCCGGGCCGCCCTTTGGTTGATGATAGCAACGACTTTCATACTGCGAATGCCTACAGCGTAAGTTTGATTCGTGGTCGTCGGACGTTTGGCTGATTCGTCTTTGTGCCAGCCCGCTTACAGGTATGTATTCACAAAAGACACGGAAAATTAGCTATTTAATGTTCCACTAATTGCAGATATATCGATCCTGTGACTGGAAGACGGTGTGATGCTGCTTCCCGATACCTGTACCCACAGTCGGGAAATTCTAACTTGGAGATCCTGGTTGGCAAGCGTGTCAAGCGCATCGTCATCGAGTACGTCGGATCTTAAGTAACACGTATAGATTGACCCATGTCACAACAACTATAGGAACGGACGTGCGGTTGGCATCGAGTATACGGATGCAATGCCAAGCCAAGGAGGCAGCGGTGAGCTCATCTTCGCGAAGGCTAACAAACTGGTTGTCGTTTCTGCCGGGGCCTTCGGTTCCCCCACCATTTTGGAAAGATCGGGGATTGGTGCTCCTGCAGTGCTCGAAAAGAACAAGGTCTCTGTCCTTGTTAATTTACCTGGTGTCGGTGAAAACTACCATGGTACGTCTGGATCACTGAATAGTTTACCTTGCACAAGGACGAGAATTTTTTGTAGATCATTTTGGTGCCACTACACCGTTCTATGCCTCCGCCGAAACCCAAACCATGGACGATGTGTGGAATAACCGGGAAACCTTCAATGGTGAGTGATCAAACCTATTCTATATACGAAATAGCATATAATGCCGGCGTCGTTACAGCGGAACTCAAGGAATGGGAAAGAAACGGAACGGGGAGGATTGCACACAAGTCCATATTGAACCTTTGAAACTCCAGCGGGTTGCTGAATATATTTGTCGTAGTGGAATGGAAGCCTTGGCGAAGGTGCGCCCGACTGCAGCAGAGCTGACCTCCGCCGGATCTGCGTTACGGTCGAGATGGGAAACGTTCTTTGAGCACAAACCCGACAAGCCCATGGCTATGATAGTACCGTTTTCTGGGTGTGTTTCAGCTCCATCTTCGCCTGCGAATTACTAACTGGGATGACCGTCTGTCGATAGTTTCCCACTGGGTCCCACTGATCGGAAGATGTTTTGTCCGGTATACTATCCGGTAAGGAGTCGATGCAACGTTACCATCTCGCTGTTACATTCTGGTTTTCAAGATGTATCCAGACGGAATAGGCAGCGTGCACATCACGTCTGGCGAAGATGCGAATGCCCCAATGGACTTTGATCCCGACCAGCTCTCCAGGTAAATCTCGTGTTCTCCATGGCTGTGCACTGTACATAGTTAATCGATCGCCAGCCCTGCGGACGTTCAGCTGATGATCATGCTATACAAGTTGTCGCGCGAATTATTTCGCCGCATGCCGTCATATCGTGGAGAGGTGGCTACCAATCATCCAAAGTTTCCGCCTGGCAGTCCAGCAGCCTGCAAAGAGGTGGATGGCCCTGTGCCGATGAATGCGCCAAAGATTGCGTACTCTGAGGCCGACGACGAAGCCATCGCCAATTTCCATCGGGACGTGGGTGAGTTCGTCCCCCCCTGGCTAACCGTTTCTCGCTGCCGCTTCTGAGCCCATTTTGCGCTACGCGATGTATGTAGTCGCTACGACTTGGCACTCGGTCGGTCTTCTCGTTCTGTTCGCCGTCCATTTCGCTGACGAACGCTGATCTAGCTTGGGACATGTGCTATGAAGCCCCGCGACCAAGGCGGGGTGGTGGATGCTCGCCTGAACGTATACGGTGTACAAGGCCTCAAAGTTGCAGGTACGTGATACCGGACTGAGCCAGACGTGCGCTCGCCCTGACTGAGGCCTTGACAGACATGTCGATTTGCCCGACCAACGTCGGATGCGTACGTTATACATCTTTCTGCCAGTTTGACGAATTTATTTATGTTCTCCGTTTAGAACACATACTCGACTGCGTTGTTGATTGGGGAGAAGGCGGCTACCATCATTTCGGAGGATCTGGGAGTGATACTCAAGTGACGACAGGGGCGAGTTGTGAGTGTTACACGGCAGCTCGCGTACAGTGGAAATGTAGCCGTTGTCTTTTGCAACGCATGTAAGACATTGAACCTCCATTGCCCTCGTCCACTTCCGTCCACCTCCCCTCAAATGTTTCCAATCCGTCAAAGTTCCAACTTGAGGAAGGTCGGGGCGACATGTTGATATGGGGCGAGGTGAGAGAACTGGACGACATTGATACATCATTACAGAGTTGGGCGCGGCCAAGATCATCGAGCGTGTATCAGTATAGCTTGTTTGTGCCCCGTCTCCGAGGTTGATTGCAGGGATGTACAAAGCGACTCTAGCAGGGTACAGTGTCGTTTCCAATTCTCTGGTCGGTCTATTGCAAATGGCCTGCCTCGTAGGATGGGCTGTTTGCCAAACCATCCATCTTCCCCGTGATAGACCTCCTTTTGCTTTGGCCGGCCTAACAGTACTAGTAATGATATATGCAACGTCACAAGTCTCTTATTATAAGGGTGCTCTGGATGATCGGAAAAGTCCCGCGCTGAGTCAGTGACAGCGTGTACCATTCCCATCCTGGACCTCCCATGGCTGCTGTGCCTCAAGCTTCGGGAGTAGTCTGGTGACCAGCCCGTCTATGAGGCACGTGCCGCGCGATCCTGCGGATGAGGCAAACCGTCGATAGACGGTCTGGTAAATTTCGTTGCAGGGCAAAGGGGGATTGCGGATTCGCCATCGCACG
>JBBPTO010002291.1:0-11284 GCA_038094155.1 Pulveroboletus cf. aberrans
TCATCCATCCCTGGATCGGTCCCCTCCTCGACCAGGATTTCTCGCCTGGTATCACTCGGCTCGATCTAGCCACGCGTGCGCTGCGCCTCATCGTACGGCTCAGGCAGCCGTTCGGTGCACTGTTGCTCGCCTCGCTTGGGCGCGTGCAATACAAACGTGTCGCGACGGACAGCTTGATCATGGTTCAGGTTCGCGAGGAGACTTCGTTGGCCGAGCTGATGGACAGCGTTCGTACGGTCGACGTACAGTAGGACCGTTCACCCTGTGCGCTGTTGGGCTTGTGACGCTGATCGTCGACTCGCCGTCTTCATAGTCTGCCATGCGGACGTTTTTGCTCTGCGACGATGTGGTACTTTTCCCATATTCTCCCCGCCACGTGGCGCATGTGCTTTCGGTCGACTTTTCGATGTTCGAACGTTCATCTGCGACCTTCACGTGGTGTCCTTGTTTGTGTGCTCGTTTCTACCCATTACTGCCCTCGACCTGGCATCATCTATGTGCGTGAGAGGTCCCATGGTTGATCAGAGCGGGTTCGTCACCTTTTGTGAGGGTGTTGCCCATATGTACCTGCTGTAGTCATCCCCATCCTCAGCTATTTTGTGATCGTCGAACCACGGGAACGATCGCCCCCAGCGCAGTGACCACTCACGTGGCCCGACTGTTACTATCTACAGCGGTTTAGAAACATATCAATGGAAGAGCTGCGGTTCATTTCTGAAGAGGACGCGGTATAGCATGTCCGCTCCCTCGGCACCAAGGCTATACCCTCCTTTGTCTCTCCTGAATGACGCCACCCGGACAGTTGTCATTCCTATACTCTTTCTTCAGGAGCTCTCCTTCGGGGGTGGATCAGGAGAAGTGGTCTTTGGGTAACCTGAAGCTAATTTTGAATATATGCAGGGCGGTCGGTCAAATCAAACAAATGTTCCACGTCATGATGTGACTCGCGAAGCAAGAGGACGAGTCTTTCTTTATCGTTCGGGTCTTTTTGGCGTCCTTATTTGCTGTAGATTACAAGGATGCGTTCATGGTTTCAATGTGTTTAGAACTAGAGCGGTGCGAGGAGGTCAGCTCCGGCTACGAGTCTCTTGAAATAGATGGAATAAGACACGATCCTGGCATTTCCGCCTGATCCAAAGAGAGGAGAGTTCGTCGAGCGATAACGGAAGACATACTGACATCAACATCTCGTGATTCTGTTCTGCATCAGCTACGCTTTCCGAGTCAGAACTTGAAGTGCTCGGTACACTCCATGGTACGTTTGAACGGGACGATGCCACAAGCGACCAAAATCACGAACTAAATCTGCAGGATATGGGTTAAACACGGTGCACCGAAGGGAAACGAGGGTTTATACCAGCCAACGTAGCCAGCGTTCGAAGATGCTCTGACGTTCATCGGCACTGGGAGAGGTATCTGGGGCGATGGACCATGGATCTAATCCATTAGCTGTCGAGGACGCTTCCAGAGAATGAGGTGCATTCCCATTCGAGATTTGAATGGAAAGATTGAGCGTGGGCTACAGGGACCCAAGGGAAGCTGTGGCGTGCAAATGCGGTATCAACTGTTTTGAAGAATTGTCACGATGCGGGAGGAAGGTCACGATGGCTCGCAACTGCTCAGACCAAGATCGAAATACAGGTCTATCCCGGCTCCGGGAGGAGGGATGGTAGCAGAACAAGTTCATTGGCAATTGTACGTGTGTGGATGTTGAGCGGTCTGTATGGGTGTCTGCGAGACTCGTTCTTGATGGATGTCGATTTCGTGGCATCCAAGAGCTCTGCGTGCCGAGAAATGGTCGTAATGGAGGCCAAATGCTAGATTTGTTGGGTGAGTCAAGATAAATGGTAAACGCAGAGACAAACGGATGACTCATACTTGCCTCGAGAACGCCGTCGTGTCGATCCTTGGGATGGACGTGAATCGCGATAGCATGTAACGAAGATTTGCCGCTTTGCAAGTAGCCCATGCTTTCAATGCGACTTTCTCCACGGTGCCTACCGACGGCGAGTTTGGAGTGCCGAAAAATAGCGGCTACACGTTGCACCTTTGTAGGTTCACCTCCCCACCCATCGCGTTCATTAGTGCTTCGAAGGAATGCCTGCGGTCGGTCGGGTTCACAGACGACATGTGCGATTGGCAAGAATGCATGAGCAGGTGATTACCTGGTTCTCGGATGAACTCAGCCAAGGAACCTGCCACAGATATATGTTACCAGACGGCCAGTCTGTTGTCATCACGAACCTTTTCTCGGAGACTCGGAACGAAGATGTTCCGATGTTCCGAGTCAGGCATTGTCCGACTGGTTCACCAGGCGGCGGCCGCATCCCAGAAACGAGCAACGACGCGCTCGCATTGAAGGATTGTTCGTTGATGAGTCAAGGAAAACAACACTGAATCGTTCCGTCGCAGAACCATTGCCATGTGACTGACCCTCCAGCAGACTGAGCGTGCCGCTCTCGGTAGTAAGTGATTGATACATCCGTCTTTGCGAACCCTCACGATCCTTTGAAACATTTATACTACTACGATGTTGATGATGATGATGGGGTTACACCGAGTTTTTCTCCCGGCCACGCCGAACAGAGAATATGGTGATCACGCTCTCAGACTGTACCAGACAAGTTCCAAGTTATTCTGAACCCGGCTAAGGTATCACAGTGTCTCTCCCATACTCGCCGTCGAACTCATGGTATGCTAATTAATGGACTGGGTCGCTATGCTGGTGGCCCAGCATCACTGCTAGACATGGGCTACGATATCGCTTCTGGGTCGTTGCCATGTCTTGCAATCCTGCTTTCGACTTCACGGTTGATGGTCACCCATTGAGGCAGACGGGATTGAAGTAAATCCCATCCACGTTGACTCGGTCCCCAGGTCAACGCTAATTGCAGTTGCAGCAAATCAGCCCGTTGCCAACTATTGGATGCGCGCACTACCTAACCTGTCCAATGCCTCGTTTCAGGGTGGTCAAAACATGGCGATGAAGGAGCACCCAGCAAAGAACCCACGTCTGCACCTGGCCCGTATATACTCACATTCAAGACGAGGTGGTGGGCGGGCGCGGCAGGTGTTCGCTGAGGCTGGCAGTTACGTATGCACGTGGACGGTCGCCCGCCCGTCCTCTTGCTGTCGGGATCATATCGACAATGACCCCATCAAAACGATCATGACACAGCGATCGCATTGAGAGTGACAGATGGGCATGAGAGGGAGCGTGCACGAGAAGGCAGGTGTCAGTGACGCCGAGTTAGCGTTGAGGACGACGATTGCCAGATTGTCCGAGGTCGACGACATTGTGCGCCCACGGATGGCTACTTGACGTTGAAGGCCTGGAGAGGTCGCCAGCGTCTGGATGAGGGAGAAGGAATCCGAGCACGATTGGCGCTAATCATGAATATTTGGATGATAGCAGGACAGCCCGCTAACGTACTAGACTGTAGCCTGTCGACGTATAGCGTAGTTGCCGAAAGTGCAGCATCGCGAAAATTGACATCACGCTCCCACGACTCTCACCCTTCGCTCCTATGCCCCACCCCAACACCCCGCTTGGGGTGCCAGTTGGTATGTTCGTTTACACGTCGGTATGCTTCGGATCAATCAGGGGCCTTGAAGATACAACTAGTTATAGGGGCACTGCGCATAATGACAAGCCGACTCCTCATTAATATTGTGGGTCGCAGCCGCTTTTAAGCCAATCGCGTTGAAAACAAGGTTTTACATTCTCGATAAATGAATAAATGCTATCCACATCGCATCCTGCCGCCAACCAACCCCACTCCATCCACTGCGACCTGTAGACCCAGAGCAAATTGGGGACCTTAATCAAATTTGGGAAATGGGGGGTTTAGGGAACGCGATAGTATGCACAGGGACAGGGAAGGGATGCAATTTCTCTTCTAAGGGACCAGTGAAGAGCAAGGGGCTTATTGTCTCGACATGGAGCCAACGTGTGCTCCCTCAGGCTAGCCGATAACCGGCAGAAGGAGCTTTTTGGGAGTAGAAATCAGGTGTGCTTCTAAGCTGGCATTTGCGATCCACCGGACATAACTACGATCAGACAACGAGGCTGTGGTTCGAGCTTGCATATGTCCGAATCACTATGAGCGCTAGTACTAGCCGGTGTACTAATAGCGCTCGATCGAAGTACGGAAGTTGAAAACATCGTTCAGCTCATTTCAATACTTACATGGTGAGGTGCATTTGCACCTGGGCTCCCTGCATACATGCATTGCTGTCTTGTTGCTGTCCAGCATGCTCCGAAAGTCTTGATCGCCTTCCTCACCCATCTCTCTGGTTCGCATCCCTGCCGCTCGGCTTGCCGTGACTACAAATTTCGGTTTCCGAGCTGGCCACCCGTCCATCATGATTCATGATGCACGATTCAGAAGCCCATGCAAACACCCTTATCAGAGCTCCGAAGACCCTGAAAAGGTTTGTTTCCGCGTGTAACAAAAAGTTGAATAGCCTGCCCTACAGCCGAACCTCCTTATCGAAACCTGTGCCCTGTGAATTTTGAGCGTCTCTAACGGACACCTAGACCGCGTTACGGAGGTCCTAAACTCGGATAAGTACCATAAATAAATGAGATCTCTTTTTGCTTATCTACGATCTCGGGCGAGTCCGCTCTCCTTTGGGAGCCGTACTTCTGTTTCATCAGCGACCTGCATGATCATTGCGCACATGAAGCAAGGACAATCTATTCATCAATGAGCGACTTGTTTGGAACTACGCGGTCACCGACTAGGTCAATAGCACGAGGTGTTTCCGCCTACTGGGATCCACACTTTGTTGTTGCAAGCCTTCGGGAACACCGTCCACGTTGTATCTTCCTGATCCTTGAATTCTGACCACGTCTTGTTCCAGAAACGATGGGTTGTACACTGGCAGTTGGAGGTAGAACTCAAAGTATGCGCGGTCTTCGATATGGCCCTTGAGTTTTTCGACACGCTCTTCCAATTGCTCGTTTCACGTTGTATAGTAATTCTCACCACCTACAATCCTTTGCATTCCTCATCAATTTTTGACAGGCAAGACCGTCACCCCCGGATCGAATCTTCAGATAACAATGCACGGGGAACGGAAGCAGCCGGAGGATGGTCATACCGTATGCAACCACAACATGGCAATATACCACCCTTCAAAGCTTCACCTCGGTATGTCAATTGCTTGTCACGCTTCTGGTATCCTGTCAAAGTTCATCTCCGTGCCTAGTGGTACGCTGAGCTTCATCAGGGTACTCGCTGGCAAGACTATATGAAATTCAAGTTTTCCCGTACCATCGACAACATGAAATCCGAAGACTCAGGATGGAGGGGGAATTTATCTGAAGCAGCAGTGCCTCATCCTCTCCGAGGAGTAATTGTTACATTCCTTCATCAGCATTACCGTCAATACACTACTTTCGTCATTTGTTTATGCCAAGTTTTTCGGACCCAGAAAAAGTGTTTTAACGCCACAGCTAGGTATTTTCAAACCCAGAGAGGACTACTGACCGGTCATCTAGCCAAGGGGATGGCAACGAGCTATTGGAGCATTTTCAGACCCTTCATGCTGTAAGTTTCATTGGGCCATATAACTCGATCGCAGGGAATCAGCTGCAGCATCAGCTGCTAGTGGAGCTGGCCTAACCACGACGTAAATTATTCATTTTCTCTTGGACCCTGTGCATGCTGGCAAGCGTCCGGCGCTCATCACTCAACTGGGTTCTACATAGGAAGAGGGAATCGTCCAAACATCTGTTTTTCACGATGTACGAGTCGACCTACGCATGTTCACAGGAATGAAATCTGGATCATAACTCCACGTGAGATGCCAGTGAGGGACACAAATATGCGAGGGTGTAACTTTGGAAAGCCCCGAGACCGAGACCTCATCTTCACTCAGAAATACCCGTCCTGCTAGAACAGGAGATGGCTGAGGGCAACTTCGTGGCGGATCCGAACGACTGTATCATTGTGTGAGTATCTTTCAATCGGCACACTGCTAAGTGCTAAGGCGCGGCATAGCATTATGGGTCCGACAGGAACCGGGAAGAGTAATGTGAGTGGGCCGTAGTAGCTTGAAATGTGGAACGCTGATGCCAGAATTATCACTAGTTCATCAATGCCTTGCTCGGGAACGTAGAGGCGGTCAACGCTCGCAGACTCGAATCTGAAACTCAAAGAGTTATCCCGCATATCGTCCCGCACAACACTACCGGCCGTCGCGTGGTGTTGGTTGACACACCCGGATTCGACGATACCTATCGGTCAGATTTTGAGACATTAAAAGTTATTGCCGAATGGTTCACACAGGAGTACGTCGTCGTCGAGACAATTTGTGGTCCGTGCACTAATAATGAGTACTGACAGGTATTCGGGTGGTGGAACACTCAAAGTTTCCGGGTTTATCTACCTTCACCGAATCACCGACCAGCGCATGCTAGGTTCCGTACACAGGAATCTCCAGATGTTTGGTCGTATTTGCGGTGACAAGTCACAACCTGGAGTGCGTCTGGTTACGACCATGTGGGACAGAGAGCGGGATCTAGCTGCAGCGAATGAGAGGGAAAACGAACTCAAGAACAAGTTCTGGAAGGAGCTATTAGCGAAAGGCGCACGTTCCCAGCGGTTCGAAAACACACAAGATTCCGCACGGAAGATCATCGGGGACCTACATATGGGCGGAAATGTTAGATACGAGCTGCTTCTGCAGGAGGAACTTACTGCACAATGCAAGCGTCTGAACGAGACCGAAGCGGGAAAGGCGATATACACTCGGAACCAGGAACGCTATGCCGAGCAGAGGAAGGAGCATAAGGGGCTTGCAAAAGAGGTGAAGACGGAGAACGATCCCAATGTGGCGAGGGGTCTAAGGGAAGAGTATGATAGAATCACCGCACAGTTGGCAAAGACATCCAAGGAGCTAGAAGAAACGAAGATCTCGCGCACAAGACAATTGTTGCTATGGGTATCCACGCGAAAATCCGATGCTGTAAGCTTGTCTCGCTACTTCAAGTCTAGTATGGAGTTCTGACCAAGTGCTTCTTCTTCTCATAGCGAGCGGTCGTGATCAACTAAATACATGATCCCTCACACGCCGTCACTTCTCTGCTGTTCAGTATCCCGACCGATTGTGTACAACAGATCCCAAGCAGTCCACTCGTATAAGTTTCGGCTGATTCGGTTTATCCTATTCATGATGTTGTGAATCTCTAAAGTATAAGTATGCTAGCAATGTACCCTGCATAATTATTATGTTTACGAACTCCAAGAAATCGTCATGATAATCCTCAATCTTGACGCTCTCATAGTTCACCAGCGTAAGATCGTCTCGGCATTATTGATGCTAGTAGTAGTAGCCAAGCTATGTCATTATTCACAAGAGATAAACTGCGGATCAGCAGTACAGCATGCTCAACGTACTCTCAATAGACACGCGAAATATCTGATGCAGACACACTGGGCTGGCTAACAATAATGGCACACTTTGAAGGAACCGTGGGTGCCCCTCATCGCGTTGGTCAGAGTCCACGACGATGTTGTGGCGGTCGCAGCACTGCGGTGGTGGTGGCGTCATTGCGACAGGCGCCAACGAGCACACTGATGTCGATGGATGGGTGTGATGTTGTTGATATGTCCCGGCGTGTCGACGGAGATTCCTGTCCTTCCCTCTCGTGCCATGCATCATCCCGATAGGGACCATTGGTCGCTGATTTAATGGGGGCGGGAACGGCTTTGTCGTCGTGACGGACTGCCTAGTCAGCGTTCAACGACATGCCGTTGTCTCAACGTGTTCGCGTCGTCCTGGAGCATTAACGACAACGGGGCTTGGGGTTCAACGGGGCTTGATAGTCAGCATCGAGGTCGCTGGACGGTGCTCGATGATCCAGGGCGAAATTCACATGACTGGTGTAATGGATGAGAGCACGAGGGTTGATGGGTGCGACCGAGGTCAAGGTCAAGGACGGAAGGAGGGTGCTGACGGGTGGGTTAGTGAGACGGCGCGCACAGATCAAAGCTTGCTAAAATATGTTCCCACGGTAGGCACCATTCGCCTCACTTCAGAAAGTCCCAAAGTTTGGCCAGACAGTCCGGGAGAATGTCTGGGGGGTTACTGGCACGACCAGCCGCGATTGGAACAGAGAACAGTGACGCTGCGTCCGTTGTCGTGAGGACGTTAGCAAAGTCAGTGCCACGTTGTCGATGGTACGTTGCGGCCTCCACGATGCGAGACGGCGACCGTCGCTACGTCCTCGTTGACGTAACAACAAGGTTGAGACAGGCACCTGCGCCGCCGCCGTCACGACTCGGACCCGACACGAGGGGACGGCAACACGACAACGACATAGCGCTGATGCTGACGCGTTAGAGTTCGTTATCCACTGTAGTCGATTCTGATAGCATCGCCATGTCTTAGGACCTACATGCGACGCCCCCAGACTTTCTCCTGCACTGTCTGGCACTTGTCGGGGCCGAACCATCCATTTCTCGATCACATTCAGTAGTTTTAGAAACCAAGTTCTGTTGTGGTAACGATATGTACATCTCTTGGAGGTACATCATCTATGGGCCTCTACGTGCAGCACGCTTAGTGTTTATTGGACCTTGTCGGAACTACGCCCTGTCCCTTATTTTGGTTTGTTTCTCCTTTCTTCCCGTCAAGTCGAGCCGTCCTTTTTTGTTGTGCGAGCGCCCAACTGTCTTGGAGCCATGACTATTCCGTCCTCGCGTCGATGTTGCAATCACAAACCGAAATTCATCGGTCATGCACGGCCGTCGGTGTGGAGGGAGGTGGGATGATCACATGACAAAAACAATCGGTCCCTGTACTGATGCGCTCGGGGAAAATGTACCGTACTAATATTACTTTAACGTTGACATGAGCTATCTGACATGGCGTACACCTCAACTAGGTACAAGTATCAAATAATAGTGGTCAACGAGCACAACAAACTTGGCGAGACAGAGTAGAGTTCAAAAACGATCATGATCCTGCGGTCTTGCAGTTCGGCGGAGCTCACTGCGAGAAGGCGGCGTGGGAGTCACTAAAGGGGTTTTTGAAATGAATCGGCGAATTCTTTAACTGCCAGTGTGACAAAATCTTCTCTCGTTGTCTGCCCCACCTTTGAACGACAGATAGCAAGAGTCTTGCTGCGGCTGTTTCGTGATACGGCAAATTACGGTCGACCATCTCCTGCTGGATTTGCAGCTGTATACGCCCTTGACGGGGCGTGTCCAAGCCCAAACGGTCGATGATTTCCCAGGCTGATGCGTATGTTCCCTGGAAACGATAAATGTGGGAGCCGAGGGTGATCATATCTTTCCAGAAATTTGACTGAAGTTCCCCTTCCCTCTCGTTGCCGGCTGGGCCTTCAACTCTGTCCCATTTCGTCGTGACAAGGACAACATTCTTCAGGTTGCCGGCTCCGCACAAGTCCTTGAACACGGAGAGATTCCTTAGAGTCGTTCCTGCCATTCTGTTGTCTGAGATGCTGTGCAGATAAAGAATACCAGTAAGCGTGATTTTTTTCTGATACCTATAAGTTCTAAGCCAGGTGCAGCTCTTATACTATTTATTCGACTCACGTCTTCCCTAGCCAATTGGCTATGATCTCTAGGATCTGAGAATCGGCAAGGTACGTGTCGTCAAATCCGGGGGTGTCTACCAAGACAATATCCCGACGATCTTTGGGATGTTGGCAACGGAAAGTCTGTACCGCTCTGGTCTCGGACTCCAAGCCGTGACCTACCACAGCTTCAGTCCTCCCAGTGGCCCTGTTGATGAACTGTGAATGTCTCAGGTCTCTAGAACATAAAATCTTGTACCAGGTCACTGACCGAACTCTTCCCTGCGCCAGTGGGTCCCATAACACTGACAAATGCATGAGCAGCGAGACGAAGCGTCAATCTGGAGCAACATACACAATTATCCTATCATTTTCAAGAACGGCATCCTGATGGTAGGTTGAAATAACTCCTCCATTCAAGTCTAAATGGTTGATGATCTCCCAAGCCGATTCCCGGTTTCCATGGAATCGATAAGTTTGGCAGCACAGGGAGTTCATATATTCACCGAGGTCCAACGAGGGCTGTTTTTCTGTCTCATTAGCGACCACCTGGTTCCCAATCACGTCCCACATTGTTGTGACAAGCGCGACATTCTTCATGTTGTCATCCCCCCAAAAATCCTTCACCATGTCCAGGATTCTCCGGTGGTTTCCCTCTATATCAGCGCCTAGGATGGGAAAGAGATGGAGTAGACTGGCGGGCCTTTCAGTTTTATGACATCTGCATGTGGAAAGTCAGTCTAAGTTTGCTCTGCGTTCCCGGAGTCAACTCACGCCCTCAATACCCAAAAGAATATGGAACGCAAGATCATAGAGTCAGAGACTCCCATGCATGGGCTGTTTAATCCCGGTGTATCGACTAGAATAATCTTCCGGCCGTCGGGATGTTGACAGCGGACAGGCTGTATGGTTTCCGTCTGAGGTGTGCAGTGGCTGAATGCCGTTGTTGCAGCCTTCCCCTCGGCCGCTACGTTCACGAACTGTATTCAACTCAGTCTCACTGGTGCAGAGCTTCGTGCCAAGTAGCTTACCGTAGTCTTGCCTGCTCCCGTCGGCCCTATAACGCTGGTTGAATGTTCATCAACTACAGAAGACATCATTCTAGGAGAACGTACACGATTATCACATCGTTTTTTTGGATATCATCGATAGTAACATGGTTGTCTGGGGCAGGTCCGTGAATAATTGAATTAGGAACGATAGACCAAGTTGGACTCCTTGACTTTGCCATTGACGGGCTTCGTGGCCAGCCAGAGCGGTTGAATGGGGGCGCAGGAGGGAGTACGAGTACGGAAGACTTGAGCTCTCAAAGACCCAAGGAGAAGACTGTCAGAGTGGGCCGCGCCGCAACCAGCACCAAGGGCATGGATTCATTACCGCAAGATGCCGTCCTTCCCATATACAAAGTTCGGCCTGACTCAGGGATCGATCATCGAGGTGGGTTAATTCGCATTGACAGTCCACGCTAGCATGTACATGCCAGTGGCGTCGATTGGGAATGGTGATCTCAGATTTAGCCACAAGGGAGCATGCTTCGGGCTATGCTGTCATGACGTGAGACTGGTGTTGAGATTGATCGTCAACTTGTTGGCTCCGCTCCCACGACTCGAATACCCTCGGATGCACGCTACGGACCACTTGATCGACATCAGGTATCAATAATCAAGGTCGTCATCTAATATCAACGAAACCACAGGTAGGTGTGTGGGAGTGAGATGGTGGGCTGCACCATGA
>JBBPTO010002292.1:0-11272 GCA_038094155.1 Pulveroboletus cf. aberrans
ATCAGAACGTTTCCAGGGCCATTCACTTCCATTCCCGCCACACATGTCTTAAGCCATTCTTGAGCACCTCGCTTCCGTGATATGCGATGCTAGTACATATGTGTCTGCATTCATTAGAATTGAATATCGGCTCTTTGGATCGACTCCAATAACGTGGGAGGTAGTGTGTCTGTCTTCTCCAGTCACGACCTTGACCTGGTATCGTCTGACCCTGATCTCATCTGACGCTAGTACATATGCATCTCTCCCGTTCTGGACCTGCAGAAGGGGGAATTCCTGCCACACGGTCACTGGTATAAATTGAAGTTCAGAATGCCGTGGATGTATCGCTGAAGTTGCTCAATCATGCTCTTCTCCTTCCTTTCTCTCGTCGGCCTTGCCGTCGCCTGCTCCAATAACGAGCTCCACGCTCGTGATGGGCATGGTCATGCTCACCAAAGGCGCGATAAACCACAATTTGCACCCACACCCCCATACCGTGACCTCCAGTGGGGTGATTTCAACGTCATCCACACTACAGACAGTCACGGATGGCTCTTTGGCCATCCGAAGCCTGTCTGGCCAGAACCCAACTACAGGTAAACACTTTTCTCGTTTTCACAGGCGAAGTACTAGCCTGATGACTTGTGCAGCGGTAATCTGGGCGATTTTGCAAGCTTTGTTGCGCACATGAAAGACATGGCTGTTGTGTGTCCACTCAGTTGATTATCACAAGGCCTCCTTTTTAACAGGCAGAACAGAGTAGGGGTGTCGACCTCCTCCTCGTAGATTCTGGGGATCTGCATGATGGTAAATTGTCGAGAAAATCAGTTCGGCATTTACTCAGGCACGTATCAGGGACTGGTCTTTCAGATGGCTACCCTTCAGGTGGCATCGATGGCCAGAAGGTCAGTAGTGTCTTCAGGACTTGACCCGCCGTGTTGATTACATTCGTAAAATCATCAGTCAAATGAGTTCATCAAGCTCCTTCCATATGACCTGATGACCATTGGGAAGTAGGTCCTTAACACGACAGAACCTAGCGGATACTTATATTCCGATAGTCATGAATTATATGATTACAACGTTACACTTGACGTGTAAGCACGACGAAATATCTTGAGGGTGCGATGCTAATCAGCTGTTATTTTAACCATGGTGTCCATTCTGATCATGACCATTTTACCACCACCGGCGCCCAAACTCCTTGGCGTTCCTATAACCTTGTCTGCTTTATGACTTAAATTTGGTCCCTGCATTCCTACGTGTTGATAAACCTTGACGATGGAATTAATGTCCCCCTCTGTTTGCTCACCTCGGCAGGCATACCAATTTTGCCAACAACCCCAAGTGGAATGGCCGCTACTTGACTTCCAACGCCAACCTCACCATCTTCTATTCTAATGGCACGAGTGAACCATTGCCAGTCGGCAGTAAGCATATCCCTCTTTCGTTCTTTCTATCTAATGCGCCTGTACGACTTGATTGGCAGGCCGCAATGTCACATTCACGACGAGCCGGTGCGCATCTTTTTCTTATCTCATCTCAAACACTGTCCTGATCAGGAATTTGCCGCTATTCCTTTCATGACACTCGTGTTCCTGATGCTCTGCAGAGGTCAAAAGGTGACCTCCCTGGGCATTCTTTTCAATTTCACTGGAAATGCCACCCACACGTCTGTTCAACTTCCGACTCAAATGGTTAATGAGACATGGGTAGGTACACATCTGTGTTCTCGATGTATATCCTATCCTTACATCATACAAGTTCAAAGAAGCCATCGCAGAGAAGCCCGACGTATTTGTTCTGGTTGGGTGCGTTTCCTGTTTCTACACGCGTACTTCTTCTCTGACATGTGTTACTAGCCATATGCCAATTTCCCCATTTCTTCCTGACAGTAAACAAAATGACTGTGGGTCATGAGCTATAGTCTGCTTTATATTCGAACCTTCTAATGGGGTTTGACCTTAGGGCCTGCTGTCTTCGATGCTATACGAAAACAGCATAACGACACACCAATCTTGGCGTTCGGAGGTGCGTACTGTCGCTTTGACACATGACCGGAGTTCATTTGACGCATATAAACAGGGCACAGTCACATTCGTGACTGCAGACAACCGGAGCACGATCGAAGGACAGTGGCACTGGAGAGTGGTCGTTTCATGGAGACCATTGGTACGTCAGCCACTTTGAACTGGGATACCTCGGATATATTATCTCAACAGGCTGGATGAGTATGTTCCAAGTCCGACTTTGGTGATGAACACAGCTAAGACACAATAGGCGTTGAACTCGATGCTGCCAAGAGAAATCTCACCGAAGACCTCAATTTTACTCGAAGATACCTTGATCAGAATAGGGTTACGTACGAGGTACGCACCCGGAGTCGAAGCACGCTCTTGAATTTGGCGGGATTAAGTGGTATTTAGTTTCATACCAAGAAGTCGGGTAAAGATTTCGAGACCGAAGTTGGACTTGAGATCACCAGTGGCTTGAATAAACTCGCCGAGGATTTCAATCTGTCCACCGTATATGGTACTAAGGTCCCCCTGGATTATACCTTCGACTCGTACGTCGCTGCGTTTCGTCGAACCGCTGTTCCAGCGAAGCGTACTGACCCCGGCCCCACAGCAATCCATACGGCCCGCCAAATGGGACGTCAAATGGAAACATATTCTGGTTGTTTATCAAAGAAGTTGTGCCTTACGCGCTCTCCGTCAACAACCCGCGCAAGAACATATCCAACTTCATCATCTCCAACAATGGCGCACTGCGATACAGCGTCTTCCACGGAGAGTTCACCAAGAACGATTCACTTACCGCTTCGCCATACTCGGATACATTCCAGTATATCCCCAACGTGAAGACCAGTCTGGCGCAATGCGTGTTTCTCAATCTGAGCGGCACCAAGTGCCCTCAGACAGAAATGGGACTTTTGGCCCGTGGAGACGTCGAGAGCCGATATCACACCCGGTCGCAAGTCATGGACGAGATCCAGGTGGCACTGATGGATGACCCAACTGACTTGACGCCTGGGTATGTCACCGAGGATGTATGTCACCCCGTTCTTCTCTTTCCTCGTCATGCGTGGCCGTTGAACCAATGGCTCGTACTTACAGGGATGTGGAAACCATGGCGATGACACACTGCATACTTCATTGCGCCAGTATACGAATCCGCATTACATGAGCTCCGACCTACCCGCCAGTGAGGGTGATGACTTGATTGATCTCGTCTTTCTCGAGCACATCAATCACCATGACGCGGTGTTAAACATCCTGAATGGGCTATTGGAACCGAATGAGACCAAGTACACGAAGGCGAACGTGTCCACATACTCTAACACGACGACCAAAGACATGCTGGGTTTGTATGCTGAACGTTATTGGAATTAGGGAATCGAGATCCATGTATCCGTGTCGTTCGAAATCAACCACCTATGTTGTCCTCGCTTTGTGTGTAGAAATATATTGCGCATGTTTCACTTGTTTGTGAAGCGACCTCTGTCCGTGTTTGTAATGACCCGGGGCATCAACAGGAACGAAGTATAATCCAACTTTGCTGCTCGTTTAGGACTGACCTAAATGTAGTGGAGGCGAGACTAAACTTGAAGTTTAAGTCGGGGTTCACGTTTAGTGCCGCATTTAGATCGGAGCAAAAGTATGGACCCAGCCGTTGTGTCGCTTCGATCATGGTAGCGAGGTATGCGCAGTCTCTCTCATCGAAGCTCCCCGTGCCGTCCGCCTTGGAACGCCTGTCGTGGGAACCAACAAATCCCGACGGGTACCCGAGGATGACCCATCTGATCGGCTGGCCGGCGGGAGTGCATGCTGCCGGTGGGGCCGGTGGCTTCACACCAAGAGAAGACGCGGTACCCCGTAGTCCTTGGTCACGCGCATACTCTTTTCTTTGAATGAAATCACGAGTGCTGCAGATCACTTCAGTGATGCCGACAACACAACCAAAGGACGTGTGCACATTGGCTAGGATTTAGAGGGGTCGCATGGATCCAGAGTCGGTGGATTCTGGCCAGCTTGGTTTATGCCCATCAGCCCCTTACAGCTTGAAAGTGACTCGGAACTCTATCTTCATGTGGACCGGGATTAGTGTAAATTTCTATGCATCCAATGAATGTACACAGTATACCTCGCCCTTGACTATTGAGCCGAGCGTCCGTCCCGGCAACACTTGTTCCGATGATAGACTCAGGCCATTGTGCAATCTGTGCCTCGATGCACACAAGGGGAAGACCAGATAAAGTGACGTAGTGCGATCGATTGATCGTCCTTGGTGACCGTTGAGCACAGGGGCACACAGAATTAAATAATGAACGTACGGTGATGCAACCGTATCCGCATCCGGGATGCTATGCCATCGTTGCCACTGCCTTGCGAGATGAAATGGTCCGCAGACCGGGACGTCGCGAACTACATGTCCGCGGACGGACCCACGCGTGCCAGCTCGAACGGGCGTTTTGTGTCGGGTCCGTGCGCAGAAGTCGTGGGATCGGATCATTTTGTTCGATAATCGATCGAAGTTCTTGGTTTGTCGGTGGTAATACGAGTGGTTTCACTGTCGGAGCTCGTTTTCTGAATGGCACTCTGTGTTCGTGACAAACGTCAAGGGAAAACATCGCACAATTCGCAATGCATTAAAAGCGTGGGCAGATGTCACCCGTTCATGCCCGAGCTGACCTAGTATACGTCACATACAAATACAAGACTGGAAAACGTGCACGGTTGTTTTTATGTAAAGGGAATAACTTAGAACTTTAGATGTGACGAAGTTGAAACGAGTCACAGTGGACCATGTAAAGGTTACAACAAGAATCAGGTACCTGCCCCAGGCGAGAAAAGGAAAGCAAGGAAGTTTGAAGAGGAAACTAACTTGCGAGTGAACGAATCGGATCCATGGATGACTTCATTCAGTCGTCGGTCCGCCGTTTCTTGGACGGTCTCTGTAACGGATTGACCTTGCGCGCGTCCAGCACGCGCTGCAAGTCCCCGTACATTGGCTGACCTACCCCCAAACATCCTGACCGACTATGTGCCCGGTTGCACGCGTCCACGCGAGCAAATTCGTGCTTACACGTATGGCATTTCACCCTGAAGCCGATGTGTGTCACTACATGGCGAGCGATGCTCGTCCCCTTCATGTGTGGCTTGGGGCAATCCTGCCAGAGACAGCGGGTCGTCACCTCCCCACCCCTGAATCCGTGAAAAAGGGCGAGGTGGTCGGCGACACTCGATTGGTCGCCTTCAATCCACATCCCGCACGGCGAGTGGTCCAGATCCCAGAAGCATTCATAGACGTGGAGTTGTTTGTCGGGACGCTGGAGGGCGGTGGTCCAGGATTCTTCGTCGACGAGGTGGCCGTCGCACCGAACGACGGCGCGCATGGTCGATGGGTCTGCGGTGAGTGCCTCCGGGGAGTCAACTGCGGCATGAGGCATCACAAACGACGATGCATCTTCGCTCTCCGACTCGGCGGAGGGCGAGAGATGTGCAAAGGAGTTATCGGACGAAGAGCCGGGTGGCGGGTATCGAGCGAAAGGAGTGACATTCGAGGAGTATGAAGACGGAAAGGAAGGAGGAGGCGAGGTGCACAAGGCAGTGTTAGTCACCGAAGACCATCGGCGTAGATGACGCGAGCCTGGCGGAGTTTTCTGCGAATTGTGACCGATCGATCCAGCCCTCCTCGGGCAGGATCGCGGACTTGGTCCTGCACTAGTGGAGACAGCTTGGGGATACCAGCCGGCATGCAGTGGGTTGACGTGCTCGACAGAGGTAGTGTTCTCAGGGAATTGAAGGGCAGCTCGGGCATCGCCAACGAATGGCTCATGACTGTCAATCAGCGGGGGAGCGGACCCTGACCTCGGGAGCTCTTCGGCATGGATGGCCGTACCTAACGAAGGAGCCTCGCAAATAGGGTGATCATGCGGTGACTGTGAGGACGAGTAGACAGGAAACGGCGTGGCCATGCCAGACGCAAAGCGGTGATCGAGTGGTATTATCCCAAGGTGAGGATCCTGAAATCCACCGAGTGATTGCACAGTCTGGCGATCAAGGGGGTAGCGAGTCGCGGTTTCGCGCATCGTTGTACGCGTCATCGCAGGTAACTGTTCGGCGTATGTGAACGCATGAGTGCAATTTGCACTCACGAAATCATCATCGTGATACGCCGTGCAAGGTGGTGATGGACTCGTGATTACGCCGCCAGCTAAGAACGTCGCATCGTCGACGACCATAGAGGGTAAGCGCGTGGATGGACCGGCAATGCTGAACTCGCTACTTCCTCCGGGTTGCTGGCCTATAAACACTGTGTTCGCTCGACAGGCACGCATTCGAGTGCTGACGTCATCATGGAACTGAGTGAGCCCCAACCTCGCGTCCTCGGGGATGGTACAAACGTCTTTCACATATTGAAAGACGGATCCGCGAACGGGTGTGGGGTAATGTAGGCCGTGCGGTGAACCCCAGGAGCTGCCACACTAGACGTAAGTGAGAAAGTTCAGGCTCGAGCAGATTGATGGATACGTACGGGTTCTCAGTGATGGCCGTCGGTGCATTTACAGGCTCGTCAACGACCCCATGCCCATGGCCACCATACTGCGGAGTAAAGTGAATCCCACCAAGCTGGGCGCACAAAATATTCCCTTGTATGTCCTCCGCCGAGTCGCTTATGAGCGGAGAACCACAAAAAGGAAGCGTTTGGCCACTTGGTCCCTGTCTTTGATGTGACAGGGCCAACGCATCGTCACGTGAATGATCGGTCACGTCTGGGCTGGAATTGGATTTTCTGAGAATAAGTATGTTTTATCTACACGTGGACGGTAAGGACGGACCTTGAGCGAAGATCATCACGTTGGATGGTACATATACGTGAATTGATGACATCTTCGGCAACGTGTTCTTGGGAGTTGTCAGCGGGGTAAGATTTCACCGTCGGCGGTTGCGAAGGAGTCAACGCCGAGCTAAAGGGATGCCTGTACAGTGAAGACAAACGACCTGCGAAACCCGACCGTGCTCACCAGAGAGAAAAAGTGGAATAGTCGAGACCCGACATCACGGAGGGAAAGAGGAAAAGGCAAAATAAGGAGTCGGGGTATTAAAAGGAGGTCTCCAACGAATGAGACGTGGAGTAGAAATCGAGTTGTCTTTTGAGTCGGTGGAACGACTTCAATTGGGCTTGGTCGAGGGTCACGATCTGAGAGTGGAAAGGTTCTTATACATTCCCCATTTGTCGGTTGCAGGTCAATACCACTGAGAGGAACATGGCTTCCCTACGCTTGCCGCACTTCGAGTGTCTTGCAACTCCGAAGCAGGGCACCAACATGATTGGAACAGCTTGCAGGCAGGATTGCATGTTCCGGCGAGCGGTTTGGCGTTAGCGCTCTGCGGGCCGTCGAGGCGGTGTATGAAATGGCGTCATGGGTGAAAATTTGAGGCTGAAAATTGATCCATCAAAAAACCCTCTTCCTCAAAGAGCTTAACAGGCGTATGACAAAACACATACCACTGAGTCACTTGAGAGTCAGGGGGAACATACCAACGCACACGGAGCGGAAATTGCTGACCTCATCCAGTGAATGAAGCTTTCATGCTGCCCCAGCAAGACTAACCCCGACAGTGCACGCAGCGTTTGAGAGCAACGAAACGCTCAAATAGGAAATAGATGGCTCTCGGCGAGTCAGCATGTCCGTGGAGAGCGAAGGCATCCACTGGTGCTGTATGCCCCTTGACCCATAAGCGAGGAGGGCAGGCAAAGGTATGTTGCAATTGACGTAAGGCGGATCGCAGGCTGCGCTTCACGTGGCAGTTTATGAAGCGATATCAGGAAGATATCCATCGATAGAGGCCCGTGGACCAAACCGGGAGAGACGTCCTGTTTGGCAACGCGACACGCTACAAAGGCGTTGTTAGCTGATGAATACAGCAATGGCAGGTGACTGCCTTTGAGGCCGATTGCGTGCGATTCTGAAGGCACAACATACGCATCGCAACGCCCCGACAAGCACGAACATATGGGAGGCGGAGGCCATCATATAGGACGGATGGGGGCATGGACAACGGGTGGCAGACAATTAGATTCATTCAGCGGAATACACTGACAAAATGAAATGGCTCTGCAATTGTCGGAACGGCGTCATTCGGACGATTAATTCCATGCAGAACTGTGTCACCCGGCTTCGTTCGAGGCCGTGAAAGTGGAGGCTGTGAGACGTGACACCGCAGTGTGGAATACGGGTATGGCAGACCTTGGGGGATGCCTCTCCAACATTCTCCAGTCGGTAGACGCGGTGTGAACCTTGTCCGTACGGAGACGCGTCAGCGCAAAAGATAACAGGAGAAAGACGTCATGCCTGTTTGGTCAGCTTGGCTTTCTCAGCTTACCAGCACCCTGGCCCTGCATCCTGCAGTTTTTCCAATATGTCGCAGCGGATCCCAAGGTGGGAGGGCGGTAAGAGACCGGACTTGGGGGAGAATGTGAGATGCTACAGAATAAATGTTGGGAAAGACCCACCTACACCGGGTGATGAAAACGTCCCTTCATTGTCGTCCCAATTTTGCTCGGTGGGGCACAAACCTGGCGGTGTTGGACCTGGGAGCAAGAAACAAGGAAAAGGAGAACGGCTCCCTTGTTTTTGAACTCTCCCCGGCGGACGAGATCGGTCTGGGCTCATCCTTGAGGCCTGCACTTTGCACCCCAAAAATTTCCAGGGTGTTGCCTCCTCGCCTCCTCACGATTACCATGTCACGCTTTGTCACGCTCTTTACCGTATCCATGAACTTGTCCCTCTACAGCGTCTCGGCCTTTCTCATCCTCGACAGCGAAGGCCACCGTGTGCTCGCAAAATACTACCGTCCAAAGGGACATCCGAACGAGCAGCTTGTCCCAAAGGACTCGCGCGCGTTCGAGAAGGGTCTATGGCAGAAAACGAAGAAGCCTGGTGGTACGATAACAACTCGTGTTTTCCATTTCTTGCCCGTCCTGCTCACACGCATGGTCACCAGGCGATGTGATCCTCTTTGACAGCCATCTCGCAGTGTTCCGGCACTCCCTCGACCTCATTGTCTATGTCATCGGCAGCCCGACCGAGAACGAAATCATGCTCTATTCCGTCCTTACCGCCTTTTTCGATGCCGTATCGCTTTTACTTCGGAACCAGGTGGAGAAGCGCGCGGTGCTCGAAAACCTGGACTTGGTGTTATTATGTCTAGACGAAACCATAGACGACGGGTAAACGCTTGCTGTCACATATCCCATATGATCCCGTCTCATCTCCGTTGATAGCATAATCGTTGAAACCGACTCCACCACGATTGCCTCCAGAGTCAGTCGGCCGAAAGCCGACACAACAGAAATCGTAATCAACGAACAGACGCTGATGAGTGCATACCAGACTGTGAGAGAAAAGGTGCAACAGAGGATCCAACAACTATAGCATAATCGCAGTCGCTCCTTCTCATCGTCATTTCAACATCGCAGAATGTTGTGCGTGCCAAGCCCGAGTCTCTCTGCATTTACACGCAAGCTGGTCGTGTTTCTATCAGGTATATCAGGCAGGCTAGAATGGTAGCAGATCATTCATGTGGATGTAATGTAATCCCCCCCCTCAACGCCTCCCTATTGAAAGGCATTACCCACTCTCGAGATCTTACACCTCCCATCGTACAACAGTGGAGTACTAATGCTTCATGCTCTCAAAACCCATCTTTCGATTGGCTCCCTACTCATACAACAACCAGTTGCCTTCGACCGGTAGCGATCCCCGTTAGAACGGAGAACGAACCACTTGGAGCGCTGCTCAAGGTCACGACCGGAAGAATGAGAGGCTGTGATCCCCCATAAGCTGGTCCCTCGCGCGTTCAGTTCAGAATATTGCTCACCTGGCTTTGACGTCCATATGGCTCATAATCTCATATACTGCTGCGCCAGAGGCTGCGAGGACGGTGAACGCCGTTGCCATTCGTCGCAAAGCACAAATGCTGTCATGGGACAGTGTGAAATCAGGGTGCTCGTAGATGGCGTAGGGGCGCATGACGAAGGTACGACAGCAAGAGAGCGACGAAGGACTGGTGTATGAAGGCCGGCGCGTCTTATACCAAGACTAAGACAAGACGGCGGTCAGGTGATGATTCAGAATGAGATCCGCTTGACAACGATCGGGACGTGTTTCACTTCTGGAGCAGCCGCCTGAGAGTGCAATCCGCGCTTGGACCGGCTTTCAGAGTTGAGTAGAGGGAATGGCGGGGGAGTAACTGGTGTTGTTCGTGCTAATTCCAGACAGGCTTTTTATAAGTAAACCGATGGGTCCTTGAGATATGAGTACAGCCTGCATTACATAAACCTTCTTTATCATGTGGAAAGGGGGTTTGCCAATCACTCCGACCCGAGACAGGACGGGGCAACGCAACATTCCCAGAGCAAAAGATCTAGCGTCGACCCTTACGGCCGGAGGGAGGGAGAGGCACTCATCCACTCGTGGGCCACGACACATTCGCCTGGGACATTGCGGAGTGAACTTTGTGCTAGTACTTACGGAGGACACGCCACCTTCAACGGCATTTACGTCCAAACGGTGCGAGGCACCTACGATCGTACGGAAACGTCTTCAACGTCATTTACTTGTATGGCTTTCCGGGTAAGCTTGTTACCAATGCGAACCAATTACTAACAAAGCGTTGAGCGAGAGAAATCATGTGGAATCGTTGCTGGTCCAAGCTGTGCAGGTTTAGCATGGGCTTCATGCGATGGGCGCTGGACGTCGACGCTGGCCGTTGACGCCGCTTGCGCAATCATGTATTCTGCTTCCTAGCCGGCCTGATACGAAGCAAGTCTTTAATTGACAACGGCCCCATTGTATGTATTCGGTGGCTGAGAGAGTCAACACACGTTACAGGTGTGCAGCATTGACCGTATCAGACTGGTAAGCGCTCGGAGGCGGAGAATGCAACACTTTCGGAATCGGAACCGAAGACGCCGGGTTTCGCCCCCACTGCTCGTTTGCGGCGTATGATGCACCGCAAGTCACCCCATGTGGCAGATTCCTGTACAAGTCACAGCGCCCGGTATCGAGGTTCGAACCGAGGGTGAGCGTTGATCCAGGGTGTTTAAACAAACTGGATGATTCAAAACAGACTCTGATGTACGTTGGAAATTTCAGCAAGTTCAACAAAATAACACATCAGGAATTCCAACATTTTGAAGGGCTTAAAATACATTTGAAAATGTAATATAACATAAAATATGTTCATAACCATTCTGAGTGCACTTATATATTTTATTTTCC
>JBBPTO010002293.1:0-11271 GCA_038094155.1 Pulveroboletus cf. aberrans
TCCCATCTGGGCTGCTACAGTATCACCAGATGGCAGATGGACTGTATGTGGTTGCTAGCCAAGCATCAGAGTGTGAAATGCAGAGAGCTGCAAAAAAGTCTTGAAAATTCAGGGCCATGGCAGGGATGCAGTGTGGTCAGTTGCCATATCCTGGAATTCAAACAAGGTGGTGACTACCTCACCTGACTGGTGAGCATTCATTTGGGACATGGCTATAGGAAAAAAACTTATCAAACCTCTGGAAAATGTGTTGACTGTGTGTTTCTCACCAAACTTGAAGGACTAGGGTCTGTGAGATGATGGGAGGTCATTCTTGTTGTTGCACTGACTTTGTGTTTACCAAATCAACTTGCATCTCATGATGTGCATTTTTGAAAAATGCCAAGTCCATGTTTGACTTCACATTTTGAACAGGAGGGTTTATAAACGTTCTGACCATGTAAATTTAATCATTGAGTACTGACAAGTTCTACAATCGGTTGACCAGATCAATTTATCTTTTATATATATTGTGATCTGCTGTACTCTACTGTGACTTTGTGGGGCTGTAGGATTGTGCACTGTAACTACTGTGACTCATATGAGTACTTTCACACGGCTGTGGTGGCTGTGAGTGCTGTTCCAAAAAGGGTGTTTTGCTGATGGACTGCTATTCATGAATTACTGAAAAGCTTCAAGTTCAGAACTCTGGTTGCATGACAGCATGACTACCTCTGCGCCAGTGTGGTTCTGTTGTTGCCTGAGAGTCCTGCCAGTTCCTGCAGTCCTGTCTGCACAGGGTCTGTCAACAACTTATCCGTAAAGTTACACATGTCTAAATCTGTCTTATCTGACTTAATTTGACTATTTAAAACCTGACACAGAGATTAAAGGTTAAAGAGATGCAAAGATCCCTTTGTCTTGTCCTCCAAGGTAGCAGACAGTCCTATCAGTCAAGGGACTGATAAGAAGAGGAAAGGTTATGGACCTTGGTGGATGAACTTACCAAGGATAAATGGAGTATTGCAAGGTAGAGGGTCTTTAGAGTAAGACAGAGAAGGAAGGGACTCGACTTGACTGTCTGAGTTACTAGAAGAACTAACTGAATAACTGGAGAGTGACCATGCAGAGCTCTCCCTAAATACTTTACAGGACAGTTTGTCTCTGTATAGATCTCTATTGTATATAGATAGGTATGAGTCATGAAACATGACTTGAGAACCAAAATAATCAGTAGGATATAGATACTAGCCAATGGCGTAAGTATCTCATCTCTATAGTGAATGATGAAACAATATAAGAGTGCAAATGACCAATAATCATATAATCATGATCTAGAACCCTTGTTATGTAATGAAGAGCAGAAAGTGAATACCAAGTTTCAACAAAGGTGACCTTCTGTTTTGTCAAAGAGTCGTTTAGATGAGTCTTCTAATATTTTGGAATGTATGATAATCACACCGGACATAGTTTGCAATTTCAGAAGTAGGAAAAGATCATATAAGGTACCATAAGCTGGATTGAGACGTGTGTGAAGTTACTGATGAAGCCCCACGGCTACGGTTCTTCCACGGTATCGCTCCGATTGAGTTTGGCATACTATGATGTTGAGATACAGCTGGCCGCAGATGAAGTGCGTTTTTTCCCCATTGACAAACCTTCTTGAAGAGGACAATAAACACCTCACCCCATACGACTTCAAACGCCGGTATCACGCCAAGTTTCATGTTCTAGACACGGATATCCGTAACTCAAGCGGTCATCCCCAACGAGAGAAATTCAAGTCTTCTTGTGTTCAATAGCGCCCGGATGATAGTAACCTGATGACACACCCGTCCTCCACGCCTCGTTAGTAGTTACAGGGGATGGGTCAGTGGGTGTCACCCCCGTCGTAGTATTACCTCTCGGAACCTTCCATATCTGACGGCAGCAATAACTTACATTGGGTTTTATACAAGCTGTTCAATAGCGCCCAGATGATAGTAGCCTGATGACACACCCGTCCTCCACGCCTCGTTACAGGGGATGGGTGGGTGTCACCCCCGTCGTAGTATGACCTTTTGGAACCTTCCATATCTGACGGCAGCAATAACTTACATTGGGTTTTATACAAGCAGTTGATGTACTTTCTGGCAGGATTTATTCCCCTCCTCAACTCGCGGATCCACCACACCGCACAAAACATGTACCTCCATCTTTCTACTCTTTTCCCTATCGCTGCCATTGGTGCAGTCGTTACCGCGACTAAACACGTAGATCATTCGGAGCCTTGCCAGCACTACTTCCACGACTCAATTCTCATGTGTTGTAGCCGTTGGGATAATTATCTGACATATGATCTACGATCTGTGAGATTTACCCGTCCTTATAAAATTCCATTCCAACGGCAGTACATGCAGGCTGTCCCGCCGTGCCGTCATGCGGTCCTTGGGACAGATACAAGCCTGCCAATAGTCTGCCTGGAGGACTTGTTTCCATACAAATATTGTTGCAAGCTAGTGAGTGATAACCGCACAATCGGGATAGCGCGACATTGCTGATCCCTCATCGTCAGTACTCCTCGAATCTGGCATACTGCGCACGCTATCATGAACCGCGTGCTCATCCGCTCCCAAGCACCGTCCATTCGGAGCCATACGAGGTTGCACCAGCTGCAGTGAATTGCAGGAACTTTCCCGGCTCAGTCCCCTCGTGTTGTCCTGAAAATTGGCAGTTCTTAAATATCAAGGTGAGAATCGCTTATCTTTCATGACTTAATATATTCCATCCAACGAAAGTGCATGCAGAATATTGCTGGCTGCCGACCTGCGGACGAGCTCTTGCGGTGCCTGGAGCTTGGGCTCCCTCATCTCCAGTGCTGCCAGGGAGTGAGTGATAACCGTGCAAGTGAAATTAAATGACATTGATCCCCCATGACCAGCAAATGTGTACAGCATTTCACACGTAGCCTCCCTCACGCACACAGCAAATATAGTCTGAGACGGAAGGGAAGGAGATCACCCATGTATTTTATCCCACAGCTTGTCATCCTTCCATGCCATATTAAATAACTATCTGGGAGCTTTGTGAAACGAGTAGGATGATAGAAGAAACTTCGTTGGACAAGGTGCATCATACGTACTTTCTGACGCATCACCGTCGTGTTTTATTACATCTGTTGCTTCTAAATTTAACGCAAGAGGGGTCGAGAAGCTTATCGGTGGACTGGGCCCTGCTAACTGAGGCGTTGGGCCTGTTCTGGACAAACGAAAAGGAATGACACAATTTTACTAGCCCTCCAATCATGCCACCCGGGGGTTATGTATGACCAGGACTGGAAAAATAAGAGGTTCTTGAGAATAATTCCGAGTGTTCTGTCTTTGCTTTGCACTATATGGACCTTGAAACCAAAAAAAGAAGCATCGGATAAAATCCTGATGTTCTGAATCCTATCACCTGTCAAACCAATGCTGTGATACAAGGGCCCTTCGTCAGTCCTGGACCCGACGGTTGTGAGTAAACGATACCGGTATCTAGTGTGAGGATGAACTGACGAAGTCAAACAGTACAGAATGCTGATTCTGAACCAAAAGCAACGTGACAATTTGGAATCCGTTCAGGGTCACTGAGTATGGAGTGCTGATATTTCTGCGCCTAGCCCTGCGGAGGTTCTCAAGGAAAAACTCCCTTGCTCTGCTTTCAACGGAATCTATGAGATTTGATCATCTGATGTCAGCTATGTTGCAATCGCAACCACAAAAATAGGATACAGAGATAGTTGTGGTGGTTCCTTCCCGTGCGCCTGATCAGTCCAACCAATCTGGAGCTTGGTTTCCATATCTAACCACTTGGATGTCGATACCCTACAAAATTTTGCGCTGCGAAGCACATGGCAAATTTGAGCCGCAGTAGGGCCGATGAGTTGTCTGATATCCCCGAGCTAGACCTTCCTTTCTCAGATACAGTGTTAGCTTACTCTTGAATTTCTCTATCTCTTGTCTGAGAGAAGAAGGAGTAGGGGAGATGCAGGCAGGCATGAGTCAAGGCCCACATGTGGCAGGCCTTCCATGGGTGGGCAGGGTGTAGCCTGGCCAGATCCTGGGCCTGGGTCATCTGACTAGAGCCAGGGTCAAAACTGGCTGAGTGGGGTATGCCAGAAGCTGAAGCATGAACACTCCAACCCAAGCTTCAGGGAGGCAAAGCCATGGTGCAAGGGTGAGGTAAAAACAGTGCATGCCAGCAATACCAACCCACTCAAGGAAGGAGCACCAACCAGCAGCTAGGTGAGCAAGGAAAGGAAGCATGGGAAAAGGAGCTCCACATAGAGCAGAGCAAGGAGTTCCAATGAGCACCAATAGTAGAGAAAGGTGTCACAGGACCAGTGGCTGAGCGCTTTTACAATGTCCAGAGGAAAACACCAGAAGCAACTTGGTTGTGTCAAAATATAACTCTGGTACAACTCTGGTACAACTCCCGGGGTGCTCGCCCTCCTTTCGTATGTCCTCCACTCTATTCGCTCCGGAGTTGCATTTATCCATTTTGGGATAATGTGTTGTTCCATCATACCATTGCTTAAAATGTCATATGACCTCCGAAAGTTGTACAACTTATTGTTTTTCTCTTGGACCATTCCTTTTTCAACTTGAGCTATCCCAAATATGCTTTGCTTACCCTTGCTTAACTCCGGACCGGAGTTCTCCAGAGTTAGATGCAAACCTGTCATTTCACTATTTAATTCCCATTTTCTCTTCGAACTCACCTCAGTTGTGATTGCCATCTGGCTGAGTACTGGGTATCTTTGCCCACACTATAGACTTTGACAGGTTGTGCCTCTGATGTGGAATCAGTGACTGAAGAAGGATGGGATGCCATGGTAGGCACAGATAAGGCTGCTGCAGGCCAGGAACTTCTTTCTGGTGAGGCAGTGCCAGCCCTGGAATGAGTGGCATGAGAACAAAGGAAGGTTTGAGGGTGCTGTGTGGAGGAGCAGGTGTTCTTTGAGGGTGGAGATGGGGAATTCAGTGTTGGTTTGTTGGGAGAGATATATATCAGCATCTTTGGAGCATGAGACTTTGGTAAATAATTGGTGGATGGTGTGAAATATGTAGCATTAAGGGGAGGACCAAGGTGAAGGGAATATGAAGGAGCCTTTCCACTGGGAGAGAATTTTCCCTAGATGTAATTGTCCCCATAGCGCATAGGCAGTGGCTGTCAAATGGCAGGCATTGAATGGGTCAGACTGGGAGAGATTGGAGGCCAGCAGAGTGAGCATCTAATGATTGATGGGAGGGCAAGAAGGGCAGCATGAGCTGGTGGGCATTAGGTTTTTGACACCATTTACATGTAAGATGTAGCATAAGTGGGTGTTGCTGAGCCATGGCATACCATTGTAAATGTGCCAGGCTTTGAGAGTAGTGATGTGAGATTTGACTATGGAACCTGAGATTGATTCAACATCAGAGGCTGTGAAACTGCAGAGAAGGTCTTTCTTGATGTCATATCCGTGACAACTCCAGTCCTCGAAGCATCTACTCTGCTCCTACATTCAGTGTGTTTACACCATATATGCATCTCCATTTCTCTGGACCTCTGTAGATACCTTCCATTACATCTTTGTTCTCTATTTAGTGAGATCCCACACTTTGTACATTCTTCCATCCCTGTACAGCACGGCTCTGGTGAACTGCACAACCAGTGTACAGCTCCAGTTCATAGATGTCTGACCTCCATTGCATTACTGATCTGTCATGACTTTCTTACAAATTGAATGCACCAATTGAATGCACTCCATACTGTATATACTGTACCATCTCTGCTGTACATGTACAGTAATAATATTAAATTGAGTATTTGACATTCTCTCCTTGATCAGCTTGATTCTTGGCTCTCTGCTGAACTCTGATGAATATCTTCATCCTCCCCTGAGTCTAGACAACTCAACTCTGGACCTCTTAACCTCTGACAAATACAGGTCCATCTACCGAGACTTGAAACAAGGGTGCACCACATAAGGTGAAGTCAAGGTCCCACAATGCAACTCCGGAGTTCCGGTGTTGTTAGGAGTTTGTCAGTATGACTCTGACAGCTGGCTGGAAGGCAGTGGTCATGTGGGATATTTTCTAAGTTGCAGAAGAGGTGAAACAGAGATATCATCTCTTAGTATTTAAGAAGGGTGAAATCTGCCCAGGCATGATCAAAGGCTACTTGAACTTGATGGCAGGTAGCAAGGGAGAAAGGGATGGAGTTGTGATGTGGGATGAAGAAGAACAGGACTGTGAGGAAATTGTAAGCTAGGACAGTTACTGCTGCCTTCATGGCTGGGGAGAAATGAGTGAGTGGGTCAAGGCAGGTGGGAGTGGAGGGGTGCAAACATATCAATGGTTTTTCAAACTATAGAGGCATGTGAAAGTACAAGCAGGGGTAAACTATATAGCAATTGCAGGGTAAATGAGAGAAACAAGGCCCTTTAAGTAAGGGTAGAGGAGAGGTGGTGAGGCAAAGTGGGATAGCAGGGGAAAGACTTGCCTTGAAATCAGGTCAGCTAGGTTCTCCTCCAAGGAAACACAGGTAATTTTCAGCCAGATGTTGTGGTCAAAAAAAGTCATGATAATGTGGTGAAGGACCAAGTTTTGGACTGAGTTCTGAGAATGGCCTGATTTTAGAGTGCCTATGATGCCCTGGTTGTCTGAGTGGAGAACCAGGTGGCAGTCATGGAGACCCAACTGAATGACAAAATGGAAGGTGAGTTTCACAGCTATCATTTTTTCCCAGCCAATGTTGCAGCCATCAGAGGCCCAAAATGTGGAGAGCTTCCAGGCTATCCAGCAGTTCTTGAGAACAAAGCCAATGCTGAAGGAGGTGAAAGCATCAAAAGATATCATGAAGGGGAGGAAATAAGGTGGAATGAATATTGAGCAGCCACACCAATCATGGTCCAGTTGCTCATGCCACCAAGCCATGTCTGTGAGGGCAGCAGAGGGGATTCAGTGTCAAATGAAGGGTTTTGAGATGGACTTGAAAAAGGTGGCAAGTCAATAGAGAGAAGGGAGGCAAGAGTGACCATCTGAAAGAATGAGAGTGCAGTGTTGAAGGCAGCCCAGAACTTGTTGGCAGTCCTTGAGTGAGATGAAGCCTCTCATGACCCACCATTTCAGGCATGCAAGGTACTTGGATCACTTTTTTAGTGGAATGGCTATAGTTTTGTGTGTGAGGTCCCATTCAAAGCTGATGTAGAGAAAGATGAAGACAACGGGAATGTGTTTGCTGGAGAAGCAAGGCCAACCTAGCTTCTCAGCAGTATTCCAAATAAGTGATTCATCGAAGGCATATGTCCAGGCACTGGGTGTGGAGTCAGGCAAGAGAAAGTGAAAGAAGGAGAAGTTTTTGATCTAGTGGAGAGTGTGTTCAACACCATGGTGAGTGTAAATGGTAACAATGCCATTGCCAGGGTGACTGAACAAACTGGTGGAGCTGGAGCAGCTGAAACAGACTCAGTGGTCAATATAAATGCATATGATGCCATTGACTTCAATTATTATGCACACTAAATGTTGATCTTCCGAATTGATGGGAAAGTGGCGATGGAAAGCATCTACATTAAACACTGCTGCTTGGGAACCTAGGGAAGCCAAGGCTACAATGAGCCAGCAATCACTAAAGGTGTCCCAGTCACAGTCAAAGAGTAAGGAGTCAATCATGGAGTTGATGGAGGAGAAGGAGCTTTCATGGGAAAAGAAACAATCTTGAATGAGGTAGAATTTTGAGGAGAATCCCATGTTTGAGATGACACCCAGGAGACATGTATGAAATGGACCAATAATGTGCTCAAGATGAGAGGATGAGAAGGGGCCAGTATAGTGGCCTGCATGACCTTCTGATTTGATGTAGTCAAGAAGGAAGTATTGATGCCAGAGAGAGTAGGAGTTGGGAACACCCAAGTGCCAACCAAAATGAATGCCAATGGGAACATTTGAAAACTGCAAGAGTGAGCCAGCCACTGTGAGAAGTTCCTGCCATTTCTGCCAGCAGAAGGAAGTTATGGTGGGCAAGAAGCCCTCAGACAGTTCATGCCTGCATAGAGTGAGAACTCCTGCATTAAGAGCAGAGGTGACACCTAGCACAGGCAGAATTGAAGCAGCCCCATCCATTGAAGCAGAAGAAAACTTGCTCACCACTAGACATCTGCCATGATCCATCAACAGGAGTATGAAATTTGATGGCAGTGATGCCACAGGCATGGTTAATCCAGAAGTGGCTCCCACAAAAGATGCAGCAAAACTGAGAGCCACCATGGTTTGTACCTGGTCCTGGAAGGTGAGGCAGGACTCCACAGGATCGGAAGGGATGAGATAAGAGTGGTAGATTGTCTGATAAAGATGAGGAACTGAGGGCTGTGAGCAAAGCTGAGAAAGAAGAGAGGCTGGAGAAGATATTTTGAGATGAGCAGAGTCCAGAATCTGACTTCAGACATGAGTTTTCCATTGAAAGGCATTGAAGGATGTGTCTGTGATATAGTAGCAGCATAGAAATATGGCATATCACAAATAGAGTGGAAAATGCTTGCAAAGGTCCAGATGGGCAAATATGCTTGTGAAATGCTTGGCCAACATATCTGCCACCTTGTTGCCATATTGGGGTAGAAATTGGTGGATGCAGGCAATTAGGTGGGCATACACATGGAGCCACTCATGAGTGGTCAGTGAGTGTTCTGCCTTGACATTGAAATTTGGCAGAACAATCTTCAGGCTATCATCAGAGATGGTGATATTTTGGTAGCCATTATCACATAATGATGAGGCAGAGGCCAAGAGAGTCCCAGTGGATAGGAAATTCACATGGATGTGAATTGACCTGTTGGCTTTTAGAATGTTTAGCATCTTGGACAAAAAGCCTAGGTCATGGCTATTCAGGAGGACAGGCTTGGAGGGAACTGCATGGTTAACCAAGAAATTAATGGGACCAGCTTGAAGCCCAAAAGAAGGGAGCAGGAAGCTGAATTTAAAAGGTCTGTAGTGGAAGATAGAAATGTAAGTGAGGTGGAAACATAGCTAGAAGGCACATATATGTGGTGTAAGAGAGAAAGAGCAGCTTAAGATGTGTGCATAAAGTAGTGGGAGATAGAAAGAAAAGGTGCTGTATGAGGGCCAGGAAGGAAAGGGAAGAAAAAGGGCCTAGATAGGGCAAGTGCAGGAAAGGGGCAGAAAAGGGAAGAACAGTATCCACTTATGGCTGAAACAGGAGCAGATAGGTCAGAAGAGAAGTCCATGCCCAGAAAACCAGGGCCATGATCCCTTTTATCTGAGTGCAGCACACCAGGTCCTTCCAGAGGTGATCTGCTAAGGCAGCAGTGCAGACCGTCTGGCATATCCAACTCTCATTGACATTCAAATGTGGGCCCTGAGGGGGGTCCAGGGTTGCAGAGAGGGTAGATTGGCTGGCAGGCACTGCAAGGTGATCCAGGAAAAAAGATTGGTGAGAGGGCTGTGGAATCCTAAGAGAAGGAAGTGGGCTCATATGAGGAGGAAAGCCTGGAGTAGTGGCTGATAATGTGTGGCAGCAGCATTTGAAACATGTAGTGGGTGAGGCTGCCCCAGAGTTAGCTGGTCATGCAGGATGACATTTGGGATGTTCTGGACAGTGGCAAAAGCTACTGTGGTAAAGACATAAGAGGCTTTAATAGATAATTGCCCATCCACAGAAGTGGGAGAGAGTTCAGAGGATGTCTACTCCAAGTCTGAAGGCACAGAGACATTGCTTCCAGAGTGGAACACCACAGGAGAAGAGGGAAAAGGAGACCCATTAGAGATGACAGAGCAAGCATGAGTGTGAGAAGCCATGAATGAGAGTAAGAAAATGAACAAGACATACAGGGATGCACCAATGTCAAAGAGGAAGTCAGGGTGCTCAATTTCAAGGGGTCAAGTATATATGCCTCTTCAATGTTGGAGCCCAAAAACCTGTTTCTGGTGAGGTAAATGGATAATGTCAGCAGAAGCTTCTGATTGCACCCCTTGAGCCTCATCCTCATTGAATACCTTGCCATGTTCACCTCAAACCCTTGACCCTAGACTGTCCATAAGGGCTGCACTTGTCTTCTACTGAAAGCAAGCATAATTGTATCTATAAAAATTTCAATCACATCTTCTAATCTATCCAAAAAATTTCAATTAATGTGTTTGTGTATGTTTCACAGGTCCTCAACCAGGGCTTTCTAATAATATTAGATCTGAGAATCCAGGTATTAATAGTCTTTAGATATTGACTTATCAATCAAAATGTGTTCAGCATTGGAATAGTATTGTTGCTTAGTGTAATTGCCAGAGATAAAGAACAAATAAGACCAAATACTTGTAGTCCGAAAACTTTTTAACCTTATTGAGTATCTTGGAAATTTCTGAAAAGAACACTCAACAGCTCTTCTAGGCCATTAAGAGAAGTATGGAAGATTTGAAAGATTATTGCAGTTAAGTGGGGAGAGAGTGAGGTTTAGAAGCATCAAAGATTGATAGAAAGCACACCAAGAAAATAATGCTTGAATCAGTGCTCCAATGACATGTCATTTTAAAATGAATATATTTCAGTGGCATAATAACCAAATTACATAATTCAAATAGCATTAGATTGCCAATGATAGGTACAACCTGTTTTTATCTCTGGCAATTAACAACATTTCTCAAAATGACCAAACATTGGGGTCATATTTAAGCCACTGTATGAGGATGATTATTTTGCTTTCCCAATCCAATATTATTTGAATATGCTAAAAATTCCCATTTACCATGCTGGGTAGAAAATAATTCTGAGTTCTTTGATCCCTCAAAAGACATGCATTCAAATATCATGATAAGGAAAAAAGGAATGGAGGTATGATTTAGGCAAAGTGGATTATTAATGGGGATTTGTGCTGACTCAGTAGAGATACTGTACACTGAGATCACAAGGGTTATACTACATTGTATTTGTCTTTTGGAGTATGCAGCACTAGAGATAAGTGAGGGATGAGTGATGCTGTAGTGTGAGTCAGGTCTTCAAACGAGTGAATTAAGGAGCACACATTGTCAAAATCTGTGGACTATGGAGGGGCAGAAAGGCCCAGACTCAGTTGACACACAGATGGTAGGACAACTAATATTCACCTATGGAGGGGCAGAAAGGCCCAGACTACAGACATAAGTAATAGAAGTAGAAAGTGTAACTAGAAACTCACCTCAGTTGACACACAGATGGTAGGACAACTGAGGGAGTGAGACGAGAAAGTTGGACTAAAATAGTGACGGAGATTGAGCGTATAAACTCCGATGTAACTCCGATATC
>JBBPTO010002294.1:0-11270 GCA_038094155.1 Pulveroboletus cf. aberrans
GTTCTTTTCCTCTCTTTCAATAGTCTTGAACAACCACATCATCATTTTATTATATTCATTGTAAGTTTCATGCTTACCCTGTCATCCATATCCATGGTCACATTTTCCTTGTCATATAATTCTCGCAATAAAATTTGCTGTGATATTTGTTGTTCAATAGAAGAGAAGAAAGACATGATGGGGGGATCAAAGATCAACTGTTTGATTCCATCCATTAAATACCATTCAATGAGGTCATTGCTATTCTATAATTAGAGTAGCATTTATAATGTGTGAACATTTCCTGAAATTTAATATCACAAAAGTATTGTAATATTATGTAACCATCAAAACATTTGTGTGTTTATCCGCAATTCACTCTAAGTGGTAAATTGCGGGTAATATAAGTCATGTTGTTATATATCTAGCTACAAAATCACCCGCATTTCGATACAAGTGGCCAATTGCGGGTTTTCAATGGTACATATAAAGCATGTTGCATTATATCAGATGCATCTTTACAAGCATGTATGTTCATTTGATTTGTTGCTTGTTTACCGCATTTAATGTTTATAAAAATGCGGTAAAGCACAATCTATTTCATTGAAATAACCACAAGAGAACCCTAACCCAATTATGAAAAAGACATAAAATGGCAGATGCTGCAATCTGAGAATGCATCCACCATTACCTCTTTCATTTTTGAAAGCATCCTATGCTGGTGGGGTACTGTATCTGAGTTATTTACTGACAATGGATCCTCTTTTGTTCAGGCTCTCAATATTCTCACCAGCCAGTATGGCATCCACCATATCTGAATCTCTCCCTATGACTCACAGGCAAACAGCATGTTTGAATGGCATCACTATGATGTCCAGGAGGCCATCATCAAAAGTACCCTGGGAGGGAAGGTTCACTGGCCTTCAACCACTCACTCCATTTTCTGGGCAGAGCACATCACAATTCTTAAATCCACCAGCCTCTCACCATACTCTATGGTACATGGTGTTGAGCCACTTTTTCCTTTTGATCTATCTGAGGCTACATTTCTTGTGCCAGTTCCAGCTTCTGACCTTGTCTCTAGAACTGCCCTGATTGCCTGGCAAGCTTCTCAACTCCAAAAGCGTCAGAAAGACATTGACAGGATGTGAACATGAGTCCTGCAGTCCCATTTCACATCATTGAAGCAATTTGAGGCACAATTCAAAAATCAGATTCATAATGTCAAGTACCATCCTGGAAATCTCATTTTGGTCCAGAACTCCTGGATTGAAAAAGAATTAAACCGAAAGATGAAGCTACAGTATTTCAGACCAATGATGGTACTTTGCAGAACCACCGGTAGATCATATTTACTGGCTGAGTTAGATGGCACCATCTCTAAGTTGAGGTATGTGGCATTTCACCTGCTATCTTACTTTCTAATGATGGAGATCTCCATTCCAGTTACAGATCTAACTGGATTGGATGATAATGAGTTAGACAAATATGAAGCTGAGGAAGATGGGGAGTATGAAGTTGAGAAAGATGAAGAAGTGGTCCATGAAGACTAGCTTTTCCCAAAAACAAAAATAAAACAAAGACAAAATATGATACCCATTTCTCTATCTCTGTTCCATCCTGGGTTTTGTCTGATGCTTTCTGTTTTATCCTGGTTCTTCATCCAGTGCTCTCCATTTCATCCCGGTTCTTCATCTGGTGCTCTCTCTTGGACACATCTCACTTTCTCTTACAATACTAAATAAACAAAAAGCCAACAGAAAAATAAAAATAAAAATAAATAAATAAAAACATTAAAACAACAAAAACAACATACTCCTATGATAGATTCCAAACACCATCACCTCTCTTATGCAAAGTCCCCCTTATCTCTCAAACTTCACTTACTTATGTTTCTCTTCCTTTTTCTTGTCCTTTCTACCAATCCAGTGCCCATCCAGTACTGGATACTAGGCATCCAGTTCCATCCATAAAGGTATAGATGTGGAAGCCAACCGATGAAGACAAGCTGGGTGGACACTCACAACCTGGTGTTGTCACTCCTGTCTCAGATCTATTTCTTTTCCTTTACTTACCTTACAGTTTCCTTTACTTAGGGACTGGTCAGATCACACAGATGGACACAGACATGAATGCATGCATTGGAGACTTGTACACAACACAGGAAGGAGATGGTGAGAAAATCTATATTACTGGGGGCCCAATCTATCTATGTCATGTTGGATCCACCCCAGATTCTTTACCCAGCCACTTATCTCAGCTGCCATCTCCACCACTACCACCTCTACCTCCTTCATCCATGCCTGTGCACTGAGCAGCCATGCCTCCAGGTATTTGGCCTTGTAGGAAAGGCACTCCTTGATGCTGGCATGGCCCAGCTTGATTGTGAGCTGCTTTTCAGCTGCTGGTGAAGGGGAAGCTAGCTTCTCCTCTTTCTCGTCATCATCATCACCATTGTCTGTGACCAGGACAGGATCTGGGCATGTCTTCTGCCACTTGGAATGCACTACCAGATGGGTTAGTTGCAATCTGACTTGAGAGACCCACACTTACCAGATGCAGGTGCCTTCCCCTTTCCCTTGGGTGCCTCCTTCTCCTTCTTCAGCCTCCACCCTTGTGACTTTTCACACTTCATCTTCTGCTTCTTGCAGATGCAGCACATCCACCCTTTCAGTCCAGTGCAGACTGCCTTCATCCTGGCACACAGGGTGTAGGAGTTATATCAAGTACAAATGGTTAGTGGCTATACATATTACATAATCTTGCATCACATGATAGACAATGTTTTCTTGCTGTGCAGACATCTCAGTGACTGTTTACCACCAGTTCACTGAGGTAAATTACCACTCTACTTAGACTACACTTTACTGATATCCTGTAGTCCTACCACGTGCTACAGGTAATACCATAGTGACTGTTTACCATTAGTTCACTGAGTCCTACTGCATGCTACACAGGGTGCACAGCATTGTGTGCTGGATCCCCTGCAGCTCATCTACCTTCTTCGACAGCCTGGCTGCCTTGTCATTGTCATCATCCTCACCAGCCCTGAGTGACCACTTGTGCTATGAATGGGTCAGTTCTTATCCCCTCTCAACAAGTTCACTACTCACCTTGAGTCATGATACCTCCACCACAACTGCTGGGGCTTCCGACACAGCTGCCACTTCAGCCATTTGCTTATCCTTCATGGCTGCTGCTTCTACCACCACTGCCTCTGCCTCTGCTACCACTACTTCTTCCTCTACCTTCTTCACCACTGCCACCCATTCTTTCTCCACCCACTGTCATTCCACTGCAGCCTCTGCCTTCCACTGTTCAACAAGTGGGCCAGCCTCTCACATGGTACTGACCATGTGCTGTTCAATGAGAAGCTTGGCCCTGACTTCTTTTGCCTGGCACAGGCAGCCTTGAAGATGAAGCTATGGGAGAGGTCAGTGAAAAATAACAAAACATGAGATGAAAACCACTTACCAGGGCAGTCACCCATTCCTGCACCCACATTCCTTGCTCTTCTTGCAAGGACTCATTGTTGTCCAGCAACGTCTTAAACACATCACATACCTGGTCATGAGTGGACCCAAGCACCTTGACAGCAGCAGCCCATGTGCTGTTCTCTTCAGGGACATGGCCAAGGGTAAGGAGGTTGTCAAGAAAGGATGCTGTGGACATGGTGGTGAGAGTGGAAGAAGAGAGTTGTGGTGAGTCGCATGACATGACAACCTTTTATTCAAACTCTGCAGTGGTGGAGTCACATGACTGACTGAGAACAGTCAGTTTCAAAGTCCCCCTCAGATGTAAGGAGCCATTGCTCCTTAGATTCATATCCAGTCTATCCACATCTGGTTGACTTTTCCTAGGTCATCTACAGTCTCTCTCAAGCATGCATTCAAGCCATGTACCATCTGTGTCCCATCTGTCATCAATCTGATCCTGGTCCACCCTCTATTATATGTATTGTCTACCTCAGACTAGTCTGGTGGTCGGCATCACACCCACTTCATCTGTCTTTCATTATTCATCTATGTAAGGTCCTAATTCTCATCTCAGACCTGACATTTCCTATTTCAGATATTATGTCAGAATTACATTGGAGTTTAGCACTCACATCTCCATCCCTCTTTATGTGCTTGGCATTGTCCTTGCTCCCTCAGTTGTTCTGCCACACCACTGTGCAATAGCTGAGGTGAGCTCTTAGATACTTTTCTCCACTTTACTTTACTTATGTCTGTAGTCTGGGTATCTCTACCCCTCATAGGTAAATACAGTTGTTCTGCCACACCACTGTGCAACAGCTGAGTCTGGGTATCTCTACCCCTCATGGTGCACACATTTTGACAGTATCTTTCCACAACATGGCAAGCATACCCTCCAACTCCTCTCACCATTCCTTCATCATTTCTGTCATGTCCTTGCCATGATACTTGACCAGAATGTTGGATGCTTTTTGAATCTTGTGAAGTAGTTCACTGATCTTGGTGCATTTCAGGCAGTATCTGTCAGCCTTTAACTCTGTAAAAATGTGAGTAGTGGATGAAATAGAAAAGATTCACTTGCTATCAAATTTGACTTTGATATCTTCTACAACATTCTGCATTCTTTTCATTTCACTAATGATCATTTTATGGTACTAATTTCAGGTGATGGTGATGTAGGAAAGTGTAGTTTCCTAATTGATATCTGGTCATCCCTAGCCATCTCTAGTCTCTATCCTGCACTCCAGTCAATCTGAGACCGCTCCACACTGCTATCTATCCTGATCTGAGTTGATCCAGTAGTTGTCTAAAGGTCAGTTTTTGATCTATCTACTGTTTGTCTACTGTTTTCTTTCAATCCAATGTACTGGATCTGAATCCATGCATACAGGATATCTATCTGATCCACCAGATACTGGATTTCCACATATCAGATCACTTTCTCATACCTCAGATCCATTCCTTTAGAGTCAAGTAGTCTTCTTTTGTGTTTTTCTTACTATGTATTATTCCGGAATGCCCAAATTAGGGATGTATTCCCCTACCATCACTATGCAAGCCATCTAGTTCCATTCAGTACCAACCCTAAGCCAGTTTCCCTTCAGTTTTCCCTATCCCTGTTCTAGTCCTGCAACACCAAGTTGGTTTCCTAGCCCTACCAAATGTGGGAAAGCCAGACTCAGTTTTCCAGTGTCCTGTGGACAACCAGTGAGCCATTCTTATAGTCCTCTTTTCTTCTCTTTGCAATCCCCTGGGTCAAGACCTATACTCATACCCTACATATTTGCTTAGGACTTCATTCTGAGTCCTTTAGCTACTTTACATCAGGAATCATAGGGTGCTGAGGAGTGATGTACATAGAATGAGAGAACATGGAATGTAACATAGGACTAACATAGGAATGTTCATAGGGCTAGGGAATGGAGCAAGCATAAAAGGAAATAAGATCTGGACCAATCATAATAGGTTTGACAGGAGAAGAGATTCTGATGTCAGAGGTCTGATGAAATGTAGGACAGAGTCCTTCAAAAAAGACCAGAGATGAAGGTGTCAGAGTCAAAGATAACATGGGAAATATTGGAGGGAGTTCAAAGATGTAAGAATCAGGGTTGGAATGGGATATGATACTCCATGAAGCAGGAGCAGAAGGCACAATGAAATATTTCAAAAGATATAGCCTGCTTGCCCACTATGTCTGGGCAGGGCTTGTAACCTAACAGAAGAGTACAAGGGTACTCCTGTTGTGCAGAGCAGAGAAAAGAGAGGTGATTCAAGAATGCTCACTGAAATAGAGACTAAGATTCTTGTGACCAAGTGTGGGTTATTTAAGATTGATGAAATCAATCCTTGTGAGTTTCTTTAGAAGCTTGATCTTGAGAGAAAATGAATTTCATTATTAATTATATCACAGCACCTATCACTTTTAAATATATTCAAGAATCTATATGTACTTATTTGTTCTGTAGTTAGAACTATTATGATTGGCCTCTTTTTCCTTTTGTCATGTGCCTTGTACATACACATGAGTATAAGTCCCAACTTGAACATTCTTTTCTTTTTATCACTGACTATGATATGATAACTTCTGATCCATTTTCATTACATTCTATGTGATTCCATTTGCTCAGTCAGCAGTTCCTTTCTAGCTTGCCCTGAACTCACTGTACATATATATAAATCTCATTGTGTTGTGCTTGTATTTCCCAAGCTAGACCTCCCCTTTGTGTATTTCAATACACTAGGTCTTTGCTTTACTCCTCATCCTTAGTTCCTCACCAGGAATCTCTTAGCTCTCTGAGACTTCATAGTGCTCTTGAGGCTATGCTGTTCAATGAACCTCTTGCCACCCCATGATGTTAAATCATAGGGCAGTCTAGTTCTCTTTGACATTCAATTGTTGAAAGAGAGCAAGCAGAACATCTTGTTCACCTCAAACCTTTGTACTTTATCCTCATAGAGTGGCTTGCCCTGCTCTCCTTCATCCTTAGTACCCTAGACCCTCTTTAGAGGCTACATCTATCCTCTACCCAAGGTAGTCATAACAAGAACAAGGTCAGACATCAAAGAATCTGTCATGCTGCTCCACTTATTTCAAATAGGTGAAGTTAAGTCTCAATTGTCAAAATCTATAGTAAGGGCAGAGATACCCAGTACTCAGCCAGATATCCAAGGGAGCAATCACAACTGTTATTCACCTATAGTAAGGGCAGAGATACCCAGTACTACTAGCTATTAGTACAACCATAGGTAAATGAACAAAGGGAGTCTCACCTCAGCCAGATGTCCAAGGGAGCAATCACAACTGAGGTGAGTTGAAGAGAACATGGGGATTAAATAGTGAAATGGTATGTGTGCATTCTAACTCCGGTCTGGAGTTAAGTGAAGGCAAGCAAAAATTCTTTTGGAATAGTTGAAGACAAGAAAGGAATGGTCTAAGAAAAATGGGACAAGTCATATGACTTCTGGGAGTCATACGATGTGTTAAAAAGTGGTACAATGTGTTAAGGCACATTCGCAAAGTGGATAAATGCAACTCCAGAGTGAATGTAGCAAAGGATGTATGAAAGAAAGGCAGAGCACCTTCAGAGTTGTACCAGAGTTGTACTGGAGTTACACTTTGACATCAATCAACCCAACACAGCAGTTGTGGAGTTTGAAAAGCTCCAGACTGATGACATCATAGCTGAGTTATAAAGACTACATCTAGATCATCATGTGGTCAATCCTGAAGTGTAATTAAGTTTACACTTCAATTAGATTTGACTGATGTGTCAGTCAAGCTTAATGGTCAACCTATATCTTTAGTAACATGAATAGTGTATTACTACTATGATCTGCCTGTATTAACAGAGCACAAGACCTAGTGTTTGATTTACAAAATCTCAATAGACTCCACATCCATTTCCATCATATTCTATGTGATTCCACTCGCTTCATCAGCAACTCCATCCCTACCTGTCTTGAACCCATCAGGTACCTATATATACTATACACATTCCATTGTATGTCTCCAAGCTAGACCTCCCCTTTGTGTACCTCAATACATCAGGTCTTAGCCTTACCATTCATTTCTCATCTTTAGTTCCTCATCAAAAAACCCTTGAATCTCTGAGACTTCATAGCACTCTTGAGGCTGTGCTGTTCAGTGAACTTCTTGTCCCTCAGTAACATTAGATCACTTAGTCCTTAGCTCTCTTCAACATTTGATTGTTGAGACAGACCAAGAAGAACACCTTGTTCACCTTGAACCCTAGTCCTTCATTGTCATAGAGTGGCTTGCCCCACTCTCCTTTATTCTTAACATCCTAGACCCTTTTTAGGGGCTATGTTCATTCTCCATCCAAGGTAAGCATGACATCCAGCAACTCCAGCATAGCAATTTTGTTAGTCCAGCAACTTTATTCATTCAGAAACTTTGTTAATCCAAAATGTTTATTGATCTAGTGGCTTTGTCAGTCACATTAGGTCACATTTGACATATTGCCCAGGTCTTGAAAGAGTGCTTTGCATCTATTACTGACACCTTGGGTTTCTTGATGGTCCTGTACTACATCATATACTTATATATGTAGTCATGCACATGTCAAACCCTAAGTATTCTCTACTCTGCTGTGACATAATTTTTAAGCATCCTCTTTCCTCACTTCATTATCTCCAATGAAGTTATGGTGGAGGACTTTCCATGTTGGAATTTCTATGATTATGTCTCCACCTATTTCAATTCACCTTTTATTATCTCATCCTTTCTGAATTGTTTTTTCAACTGTTTGGGCAGTGAAGGCTATCATGAATTCTTACTTTCTCCTATTTACTCCTGTCCTTATATATATACAGTCTGGGCAGTTCTGGTTCCTTCATCATGACCAGCTGGTGCTGGTAGTGGAGGGCTCCACCCTCCACACTCTCCAGTGAAATAAAAAAAATTGTAGAATACAACTATATATTATAGGTAATAAATCTATTTTGAAAACAATTTTGTAAGTGATCAAAGCCACCCATAATGTGTTATTGCAAGAAGAAAAATGTAATATTCTTTGGTCAGCAAAATGTGTACATGCAGAAAGAGGCTAGACTCTATGTATTGTCAAAAACTGTGGCTATCATGATAAAGGGGCCAGAATCACTGAGACTATATATATAATTACAGGAGTGAATAGAAGAAAGTAAGAGTTCATGGTAGCCTTTACTGCCCAAACAGTTAGAAGAACAAATGAGGGAGAATGAGATAATAAAAGGTGGACTGAAATAGGTGGAGACATAATCATAGAAACTTCAACATGGAAGGTCCTTCACCATAACTTTATTGAAGATAATCAAGTAAGGAAAGAAAATGCTTGGAAATCACCTCAGAATAGAGCAGAAAATGCTTGGAGTTATGATTTGACATATATGTGACTATATAAGTACAGGATGTAGTATAGAAGAGATCCAAGATGCTAGTAATAGATGCAAAGTACTCTTTCAAGGCCTGGTCAATGTGACTGACAAAGTCACTGAACCAATAAACAACAAAGTTGCAGGAATTTTGAAATTACTGGACTGACCAAGTTGCTGGGCTAACAGTTGTTGAACTAACAGAATTGCTGGACCAACAAAGTTTCTAAATCAATGAAGTTGCTGAACTGACAGTTGCTGGACTGACAAAGTTACTTGACCAACAAAGTTTCTGAATTCATTAAGTTGCTAGACTAACAGAATTGTTGGATCAACAGAGTTTCTGGATCAATAAATTTGCTGGACTAATAGTCACTGGACTGACAAAATTGATGAACTGACAAAGTTACTAGACTGACAGTTGCTAAACTAACAGAATTGCTGGATCAACAAAGTTTGCAGATTAATAAAATTGCTGGACTAACAGTCACTGGACTAACAAAGTTGCTGGATCAATAAAGTTGCTAGACCAATATTTATTGGACTGACAAATTTACTGAAAAGGATAGTAGATAGCAACATGTAATAACAATAATATGCACACTTATCTGACATGTCTGGCATCTGCAAGCAAGCAGAGGGCAGCAATGCTCATGTTAAAGGCATGGTTGAAAATGAAAATGACAGTGTATGTTTCAAACAAAAAAGTAATGAACTTTTTGCTTGAAACACACTGAACCTTTCATCAAAATTTGCTTGGAATATGCAGTTTTGCTGCTAGCTCTTGTATGAGTGGTTTTCAACATGTATGTAGTCACCAAATAATTATGTTTTTCATTACCTGAAAAACAAAATCAATGTGATAGGTTAAAAATATATTCAACATCCACAAAGTGCAGTAAAATAATCTAGTTATTTTTTTCTCTCCCATCCTTACATGTTAACCAAGTGAGAAGCATACTCAAGACTTTCTCATTGACATGATGGCATGTTTAGGGTTGCAGCTTGGTAATTGAGTTATATTACAATGCAAAGACATTTTCCTGAAATTATTCATTAGAATAAATTTTATCTGTGCATTTACATCCTTCAACATGTAACTCACAATTGGTTTCTATAGGGCTGCAAAAAATGTATTTGATTGCAATTGCTCGAGTGTATCTTAACTGAGACTCTAAAGTAGCAGCCCTGTATGAAAATTGGACATGTTGGCCATAGTGTGCAAAAGGCAGACAATTTGGTGTCCACTAACCTTTTAAAAACAATCAAACATGTTGGGACTGTTGAGATTCTGTGAATCGAACACTAGATCCTATGCTCTGTTAATACAGGCAGATCATAGTGCTAATACATTATTCATGTTACTAATGACTCAGGTTGAGTATTAAGGCTTGACTGTCACATCAGTCAAACTTAATTAAAGTGTAATTTTAATTACACTTCAGGATTGACCATATGACAATCTAGATGCAGTCTTTATGACTCAGCTATGATGTCATTGGTCTAGAGCTTTCTTAGCTCCACAATGGCTGTATTGGATCCCTCCAGATCCAACTCCACCTATTTCAAATAAGTGGAGCAGCATGACTGATCCTATAATGTCATTCTGACATCATCAACCTTGTTCTAGCTATATTACATACAAGTACATACACATTCCTAGATGTATTTGAAGGCAATAAGTGCCATCATGTAATCAATAATGAGATTCATTTCTCCTTGAGATCAAGCTTCTAAGAAGCTCAACAAGGGTTGATCTCATCAATCTCAACTAACCCAAACTTGGTCACAAGAACTTTGATCTCCATCTCAGTAAGCATCCTTGACTCACCTCTCTCTTCTCTGCCCTGCACAACAGAAGTACCCTTGTACCCTCCTGTTAGAGACAACTTAGTGTAGACATAGCTATAAACAAATGCTTTCTTGAAAAAAGAAACATTTTCAATGAATAATTTACTATCTATTGGAAATATTTACTTAGATCTGTCAGTAGAATCATCTCTTTGAAAGAGATAGAATAAGTTAGGCAAATTTATTCAAAACAATAAGGATGTGTATGTCCTGCTATTATATAATTAGAATAAAATTTAGACTCTATTACTACTATACAGTCAAAAAGATTATTATGAATCTACAATTCAATATGTTAGCAGAACATATCCATCCTTGTTGTTCTGAATAAATTTGTTCAACATATTCTTTCTCTTTCAGAAAGATAAGTTCTGCCAATAGATTTAAGTGAATATGCAATATGTTGTAAACTATTTACTAAAAACTTTTCCTTTTTCCATGGTGGAACTTATTTATAGCTATGTCTACACTACATTGTCCAGGCATATCTGAGGTGTAAATCACAAAATGGGCTTTTTTCTGATTGCTTGAACCTTTTTTTTGAGTCACATGAAGTATTACAACACTTTGGTAATTGGTACTACTAAATAC
>JBBPTO010002295.1:0-11264 GCA_038094155.1 Pulveroboletus cf. aberrans
AGTCAGAACTATTCTGAAGTAATTGTTGCTGCTGTCTTCTCTGATCCTGTTGATAATGTTCTACTGAGAGTTGACTATGTTCACTAAGAGCTTGAGAGAGCAAGGCCTGAGAGAGCTGTTGTACCTGCAATATAGCATTATCCTCCTGACTTTGGTGCATCTGTAATGCCTGCTGCTGCTGCTGCTCCAACTCAGCCTGAAAAGCCATCTCTCTCCTAAGTTGTGCTTGCTGCTGTTCCTGCTCCAATTGTCTTTGTTGCAATTCCTGCTGAAGTAAAGCATGCTGCTGTTGCTCAAGAAGTCTTTGCTGCTCTAAAAGTTGTTGCAGTAACTGTTGATTTTGTAGTTGCAGCATGTGAGCATTTCCTTGCCTCTCCTGTTGCAATTGCATCTCTGCCTCATGCTGATAATTGATGGCATGCTGATGCAGAAAAGAAGATGGCTGTTGAATGTTGGAGGCAGTAGCATGATTAGATCGTCTAGAACGACGTCTCTGATGATCAGAGTTGAAGTTTTGCATCAATCTTGCAGTATAGTCAACTCTTGGACCAACTCTCTGAAATTGTGGAGGTGGCTGAGGAGGAAGCTGGTACTGAATAGGAATGGGAGGCATAGGATGCCAGTGAGGAGGAGGTTGAAAAGCATGACATTGTGGTGGTGGTGAAGGAGAACATAAATGACACATGCGTTGTGCATGAATATGTTCAATTTGATGGCAAGATAAGCCTGGATATTGATCCACAGGCACAGGTAGACGATTCTACAAAGACATTTAATTATATTTACACTGAATGTGATTTAGACTTACAGCATTGGAAGGATGACTGCAAGATGGAGGAGACTCAAGAACACATTGGTCATGCTCAGCCTGACAGCCAGAGGCCCATGCACGTTGAGGAGAGGTTGGAGGTGTAGCCCTGATGTTGATTAGACATACTGTATGGGAAAAAAATGACATGTGTTATGCTTACATTTTAATGTGCTGCTATGAACCTTGAGCCCTAAATGTACCCTATAGCTACTATGTAATCTATCTAGGTGCTATGTGTGATCTATCTTAGTACTGTAGTGATATGGTGATGGCCTACCTTGGAATTTTGGCCCAGATATGGCTAAATAGGCTCAGCCTCAAAGGAGTCACCCAATGAGTCACCCCTCGCAAACCAGGCACAACCCCAGCGCAGACTAATCAACCTCCAGGGGGAGGGAGTGTGAAACAGATGACAAAATTCTACCTTTTCCAATTCTGCCCTTCCAAGGGACTCCTCTAAAGACATCGAGGGTGAAGGAAAAAAGAATCTTAGGCAATGGCCTGAATGCCACTTAACCCTGTGGATCAGGTATGCATGGGCAAAGAGCAAGTGGAGTGGTGCCAGTGAAGGCAGGATGGAGTGATGGTGGTATGAAAGAGAGAAGGAAAAGCAGTGAAAACACAGTTCTTATCAGTATCTGTGATCAGATCACCATCAGTGACCACTTTCTGGCATAACATCCAGTCTGTTTGACAACCAGGCAAGAAACTACAGCACACCCAACTGAATACATCATGTATCTAATTTTTCCATGATTTTCCTTCAATTTTCTGTGATTTATCATGACATTTCACTCAAGCTGCAGGCAGTTCTGGCAGTCTCGAGAGGCGGTCATAAGGACGACGAAAAAGGAAATTTATTAAGTAACATGCTGGCATGCAGACACTGGACAGAGGATGGGCACATGGCAAAGGATGATATAAAAGGAAAAAAAATGTGGCTAAGGAAGCAACAGGTGAGCAAGGTGGGCCACCCAAAACACGTGTCAGGTTTCTGGGCCCCACTGTTACTACACGCCACTCTCCGCTAACTTTTTGATTGCAATGGAAGACTTGGCCTCTTCTGCACCTGCTATGCTTGATGTTCAGCATCAACATGTCTCTGCAATTTTTGGTGCTTTTAATCAGATGCACCATTAAAATATAGATGCTCAGCAGCATCTGAAACAAGAATGATATGCAATGGAATTGCTTCATTGTCAAAATGTTGCTATCGAGGAGCAGAGTAAAGAGAATTTACAGCAACTGGCTATTGCTCAGGAAAAAGCAATACAAGAAAAAAGGATCCAGGAGAAAGATCAAATGAATTTAAATGATCTTTATGGTGATTTTGAATCAAAACTGGCTGACCAATATGAGGAGGATCAAAAAAGACAATTAACTTGGACACAGAATAGCACAGATGATGACAGCTACCAATCTCCTTCTTCAAGTCCCTCTCTATCACCCTCAGCCTCTCCTCCTTTACCTTCTGCCAGAGCATCTCTACCTTTGCCAGAGCATCTACCCCGACTGTTGCTTCCACTATGAAGGGTGCCACCTGTTCCAGCACCATCACCACCACCACCACCTTCACCTTCACCACCACCATCACCTGCAGCCAGATCACCTTCACCTCCTCGCAGACGTGTACCACCCGGTGATAGACCATATCATGAACCTATTGATGTTCATTGTCTGGGTCCTATGAATGTGGAATGTCCTTTGTGTCATGCACTTCACTTTGATAGTAAAAAGCATGCTATATCTACTCAGACACAAATTTGATTCAAGACATGCTGTGAAAAATAAATTGTATCTTTGCCTCCTCTACCAGCATTTCCTGCAAAGTTGCAGCATTTATATGAAGATGATGCCAATTTCCAAAGACACATTCATCAATTCAATAGCTCTTTATCATTCAAATCCTTGGGTGTGGATGTAGATCAGTCTACTTTACAAGGATCTGGACCTTCATCTTTTCGTATTCATGGTGCACTTCATCATCTTATGGGTACCTTGGAGCTCCCTGAAAATCATGATAATGCAGCTTATGCTCGACTGTATATCTATAATTCTCAGGAAGCAACTGATATTCAAACATGGTGCAATATGAATCTCAATCGCACAATCCTTCTTGAGCTTCATGATATGCTTGCCAATTACCATCCTTATGTCAATGTCTTCAAGCAAGCCTTTCAAATTCTACAACAAAAGGCAATCAATGAAGACTCTGATTTACATGTTCAACTGCATGTTGCTCCAGGAACTGATGGTTGAAGATATAACCTGCCAACTGTAGAGAAAATTGCTGCTGTTATTCCTGAAGATGAAACAGAGGTGGTGAATGAAAACAGAGATATCATTCTAGGAGTTTATCATAGACCCATTAGGATATGGGTGTAGTTAGGGCCATAAATAAGTGATATTTAGTGACTACAGAATGAACTCGGTATATTGAAAAATAGCAAAGTGAAGTGATAGAATGGATTTAATCTGTGCATTTTGCAAAACTAGCATAATGCACAGAATTAAATATATAAAATGTGTGCATTTCTTCAAAATGGCAGAATGCATGAAAAATAATATGGATAATCTGCGCATTTTGCAAAACTAGCATAATGTGCAGAATTATATATATATAATGTGTTCATTTCCCCAAAATGGCAGAATGTGCAAAAAAATGAGATGAATAATCTGCGCATTTTGCAAAACTAGCATAATGCATAGAATTATATATATATAATATGTGTATTTGGCCAAAATGACAAAATGCATGAAAAATGATGTGAATAATCTGCGCATTTTATAAAACTAGCATAATGCATAGAATTATATATATATTATTTGCGCATTTAGCTAAAATGATAGAATGCATGGAAATGATAGGTATAATCTGCGCATTTTTTAAAATTAGCATAATGTGCAGATTGGAACTATCATTTTTCATGCATGCTATCATTTTGGCTGAATGCACACATTATATATATGTGTGTGTGTGTGTGTGTGTGCATTAGGCATATATATAATGTGCACATTTAGCCAAAATGATGGAATGTTGAAAAAATAATTTGCATAATGAGCACATCTTTTAAAATTAGCATAATGCACAGATTTATATATATATATAATGTGTGCATTTTGCCAAAATGACAGAATGTGCAACCATTGAGCCAAAATGATACAATGTGTGACAAATGATCTGGATAATGTGCGCATTTTATAAAACTATCATATTGCACAGATAGAAATATTTAAAATGTGTGATGGCATGTACAACAAGTCATGCCTTTAAAATGCGCAAATATATGTATTTAAAATATGTGCATTTATCCAAAATGACAGCATGTGTGACAAATGATGGACATAATCTATGCATTTTGTAAGACTAGCAAAATGTGCAGGGTTATATATTTGACATCATAGCTTCTGGGTAATTATAATTACAAGTATGGGATCAAAGTAAAAATAAAACAAAGTTGGATGACTGTTCCCAGATAATATGGGATGCTCCAATCTCATTTGCTAAGAAAATGGTGAACAGAATAACACTTGAGAAATAAAATGACAGGATGGAGGTGGTGGTCACCAAAGTTGATCTAAAAAATATTGAACACAATCCAAAGCTTGTAGCATGTCTATACGGTTATTAGATGACATGGGAAATACTTTTTGAGAGGCTTGAAGTTCGTGGTGAATTATTTAACTGAGAAATATCTTTGAGAGAAAGATATATTATAAGTGTCAAAATCTATGGTAAGGGCAGTAGTGCCCAATACTCAGCCAGATGGCCAAAGAGCAATCACAACTGAATTCACCTATGGTAAGGGCAGTAGTGCCCAATACTACATACTATCAGAATAGTCGTAGGTAAAATAAATGTAGTGCCTCACCTCAGCCAGATGCCCAAAGAGCAATCACAACTGAGGTGAGTTGGAAAAACCCAAAGGGATTAAATAGCGAAATGGTATGTGTGTGTACCAACTCCGGCAACTCCATAAAGAGATGCAAAGATCCCTTTGTCTCATCCTCCGAGGTAGCAGACAGTCCTACCAGTCAAGAGACTGATAGGGAGAGGAAAGGTTATGGATCTTGGTGGAAGAACTCACCAAGAGTAAATGAAGTATCACAAGGTAGAGGGTCTTAAGGTAAGACAGAAGGAGGGGACTTGACTTGACTGTCTGAGTTGGATGAAATTCTAACTGGAGAGCGACCATGAGGAAGCTCTCCCTAAATACTTTACAGGACTGTTTGTACCTGTATGGATCTCTATTGTATATGGATAGGAATGAGTCATGGAACATGACTGAACAACCGAAACTATTGGTAGGATATAGATACTAACCAATGGCATAAGTATCTTGTTTATATAGTGAATGATGAAACAATATAAGAGTGAAAAAGACTGATGATTATGTTATCATGATCTAGAACCTTGTCATATCCCGTCCACCTGACCCAACTCCGACCTCCAGAACACAACTCCGCTCATACCTCCGGCACATTCCCTGTCAAATATGTACCTCCACAACTCCGGACAACTCATAGATTTCCTTACGTATGTTCCTTGTTCCATATATAGTATAGTCTCGCCCCTCTGTACCATCCGACGCTGTGTAGCACAGCTCTGGCCTGTTCCTGGCCCGGAGCACAGCTCCAGCATATGACCTCTCTGACTCTGTCTTACTTATCTACATAGCCCTCCGTTACTAATCCACAGCCCTCTGACCTATATATACTCTGAACCATGTATGTAGATACTCTAGCCTGAATATCACATTAGACCACTCCTCTCATCTCTCTCTGGTTTCTCCGATGCGTCTCCGACCAAGAAGGCCATGACAGTGCAAGGGCATGACACACAAGTCCTGCGCCAAGCCTTCACCCCTCCGGACGCGATCCTCCAGACCTCCGGCCATCTCCAGCCATTCGCTCCCTTCGACCTCCGATCTCTGACCAGAGTTTGAGTGGAGGAGATCCGGTCTTAACAAACCTTGGTTATGTAACAAAAGAGCAGAAAGCGAATACCAAGTTTCAACACTCCTCTTCACTAGAAATATTGGTTATCATTAGAACGAAGAAAGCGTCAAACACTTTCCTCCACACTCAAAAGCAATCTTTCCAAGATTCTTGGTAAAGATATCTGCAAACTGTGAATTGAAAGGAACATAGAAAAGTTCTACTTCACCAAATTCAACAGCCTCCCAAATATAGTGTTCAGGGATGCGAACATGTTTTGTTTGTCCTTCTTGAGCAGGATTTGAAGCAAGGAATATAGTGCCTTGATTATTGACGCATAGGGGAATGGTAGTGAGAGGATAAGACACCTCTTCAAACAGATTATGAATCCATTGAAGTTGTTTCATACATTCTGTCATTCCACAATATTCTGCTTCAGTGGATGAAAGTTGAACTCTTCATTGTCGCCTGGAAAGCCATGAGACTATTCCATTTGCAATGAATATAGAGTAGCCAGTGGTGGATCATGAGGTCTCAATGTCTCCAGCCCAATCAGTGTCAGAATAAGCCACAAAACCATCGTTTGGGCCATTCACAGTGTAGGTCAGGCACAAGTCCTGAGTGTGAGATAGATAGCGCACTATGTAGAGCACCTTCTGCAAATGTTCCTCAGAGGGATTTGCAGAGAACTGCAACATCTTGATCACTGAATAAGCTAGGTCTGGTTGTGTTCCAAGCATGATGTAGAGCAATGATCCAATGACCGATTGGTAACAACTTCAAAGATCTGAGTTCGATTGACTTTCGTTTGGTTTGGGGTTGTATCCAGAGGGTAGAGGAGTCAAAACTGCTTTGCAGTTTGTTTGACCAAATCGCTCAACTACGTTGGAAGCATAGGAGCATTGATCAAGTCTCAGAGTTCGTTTAGAATGATCTCCAGTGATCCTCATTCTGAGATATTCTTTGGCAGGGCCAAGATCTCTGGATTCCCATCATTCTATAAACTGTTTTTTGTGTTGAAGAGTGATGGTTCTATCATTACCCATAAAAAGAGCATCATCAACATAGAAAACTAGAACAATCAAATGTTCACTGATGAGTTTGATATAAACTCCAAGATCAGAAATACAGCGTTTGAAGCTGAATTCCAGAAGGCTTTTGTGCAACTCTTTGTTCCATTGGAGTGCAGCCTGTTTGAGGCCATAGATGGCCCTTTGAAGACAACAAACTTTCTTCTCCTTGCCTGATTGAATGAAACCTTCAGGTTAAACCATATAAAGTTCTTCATCTAATTTGCCAAACAGAAATGCTGTTTTGACATCGAGAGATTCAATCTCCCAGTCTTCCAAAGCTGTGAGAGCTAGGAGTAGACGAATTGTCTCAAACCTGGTAACAGGTGAGAAGGTTTCTTCATAGTCGATACCGAAGACTTGACTAAAGCCTTTAGCAACAAAGCAAGCCTTTTTATGACCATTGCTTTTAACTGCATATACCCATCTCCCTTTGATGGGTTAATGACCTTTGCGTAGATCAACCAAATCCCAAACTTTGCATTGCATGAGGGATTAGTATTCTTCATTCATAACAGCTTTCCATTGATGTTGTTCATCCTTAGGAAGCTTGAGTATATCTTTATACTGTCTGGGGTTATTCTCGCTTATAGTGGCAGACAGATGGATTTTCATCCATCAGTTACCATACATGGTTCCCATGTCTTCTTCTTTATTTGTAGGTCTTGGTTGTGTAACCAGTTCTCTTTGAGAAGTCTCCTCTTGAAGGGGTACAGTACCAGAATGAATATCTCTCTCAATTTCAACAGGACATCTATTTCCATAGGTGTTATCAGAAAGAATCCTTGGTTGAGCAATTCAAGTGGAGCATCTCTCCAGAATAGGAGGTCTGAAGGTAGCTCTAGTTCCCATAGGTGGGTGAGCATGAAACTCAGGAAGTGGTTCTGGTCGAGGAGGAAGTTCAGACTGTCTGTGACTGTCCTTAATGGTTTCTCTCTGTCCAGTATGTGGTAAGTCTCACTTAGGTGGTGGCGTATGAGGATTGGAATCAGAGGATGATGAAGATGGTGGAGGTGATGATGAGGTGCTTGAATGAGAGGAAGGTGATCTAGATCTTGGATGAATAGATGGTCGAAGATCAGGAATGTTGATTATGACATGATGATGAGGGGGGTCTGGATTCCTTTCATCTTTGTCGTTATCATGAAGGTCAGGTGCAGTGTCTTCAGATATTGAGGGCGGTTTGTCTTCTATCTCTCTGGGAGCAGACAGGAAACTTGATTCATCAAAAGTGGCATGAGTTGAGATGAATATCCAATGATGTTGAGTCAACCAGAATCTCCATCCTTTTGTGTTGGTCTCATATCCAATAAAGACCATCTCTTCAGCTTTTGCTGAGAGTTTATCCTGACATTGTTCAGGGGGAATGAACACATAAGCCTTGCAACCAAAGATGCGAAAGTAGAATACATCTGGTTTGTCTCCATTGAATAGTTCAATGGGTGTTTTCCACTGATGTCGTCTCACTGGCTGTCTGTTGTAGATGTGAAGAGAGGTCTCTAGAGCTTCTTTCCAGAAAACTCTAGGTAGACTAGCCTGATGACGCATAGCTTCTGCTTTCTTCATGATGGTATGATTAAATCTCTCAGCACGTCCATTCTGTTGTGGTGTGTGAGGGGAAGAGGTCTGATGGGTGATGCCTCAAAATGAGAAGAATGATTGAACATCCTTCCCTAAGTATTCCCCACCACGATCTGAACGTACAGAGGTGACATGAAAATCGGATTGATTCTCAAGCCAGGCAATCTGGCATTGAAGTGCAGGTGCAGTATCAGATTTCTCATGAAGGAAGTGGAGGAGGGCAAAGCCAGAGTAGTCATCAATGAGAGTGAGGACATAGTGGCAATGAGAGTGTGATTCAACAGGAAAGGGTCCCATTAAATCAGTGTGCAGTAGGGCAAGGGGGCAACCAGCTCTCTTGATCGAAAGACCAAAGGGGCGATCAGACATTTTGCCTAAAGCGCAGCCTTTGCAAGGTGGAATGTCAGGTGGAATGGATATGGTAGGGCATCCAGAGGTTTGAGTGCCTAAGTGTCTCATTGCATTCTTGGAGCAATGTCCGAAGCGATGGTGCCAAAGATGATATGAATCATTAGTTGCCAACGAGGCAATCATGCCTGGTTTAATCAAAGTAGACTGAAACCAGTGAAGATTGTTATCTGGACATGAGGCAGAGACCTGAATGACCAGAAGTCCTTGATCATCCCAGATGCAGGTTTCACCGTTTGAAATCTCACATCTGAAACCTTGAGAGGTCAGAGTGGGCACTGAAAAGAGGCGATGTGCCACCTTAGGTGCATACCAAACACGTTCTAGTACCATAGGATCAAGACCAGCAGGGCGGACTATGACTTTACCAGGTCCATGCATGTCAACAGTTGATCCATTAGCCACAGAGGCTTGTTTGGTACTTTTACCAAGATGTGCAAAGTCATTGAGGTGAGGGGTGATGTGATCAGTGCAACCACTGTCAATCATCCAGTGAGAATGTTCAAAGGAGCTCAAGGGGGTTCTGACAGTATACAGGCCAAATGGTTTAGATTGATCACCTTCATGGCTATGTTTCATACATGTCTCTTTCAAATCAGCAAGCTGTTGCATGATAGAAAGGGTAGCAAAGGTAATAGGTTCTATCTCATCCATGTAAGGAGTCTTCTTTTCTGGGATAGGAAGGTCTCTGATGCTAACACCAGGCAGAAAAGAGTCAGATGGTAAACCACCGAGAATAAACTTCTCAGTTTTCTTCTTCATCAACTTCTTCACTCTTGAGGGTCTTGTCGATTTCTCCTTAGAGTGAGGAAGAGAATCAACGATTTCAAAATAAATTCGAAGGTCCAGCCATACCATCATCCATGTCAGTATCGACAGGATGATCCCATCCAGCTTCAGCTGTTTCAGAGGAGAAAGAATGTTCTTCTTCTTCAACCTCCATATGATCTGTAAAGTGATCACATGGGTCATAAGCAGTAACCATGGAGTCAAAATCAGCTTCAGTGAACTAATTTGGATCAAAGCTTACAATTGCATTTGCCATGACTTCATTCGCTTTAGCAGGTTGTTTTCCTTTTCCTTTATATGACTGGCGATGTTCATACCAGTCTCTCTTTCCTTGTTTAGAGGGTCTCTTCCATTTCGAAGGATTCGAATTGGAAGGTTGTGATGAGTGGTCAGGATGGTTGTCCTTCTTTTGATTCTTCCAACAATTTTCTCATGGAGGACCACTGCGAATCACATTGATTCTGTGAACAGAGGAAGAGGGGTCTCCGCTCAAGCAGGAGGATAAGGAACGTCCTTTCGAGAATCTAATGTCGATCTCTCGAAGTATAGCCTGTTGGACATTCTGGAGAGTGAAGTCCTTTGGATCCGTAACGTGGATCAAAGTGGAGTGAAGGGAGTCAAAGTCGTCAGGAAGTTGGGCAAGCATGATCATGGCACGAAGTGATTCAGGTAGAACCAAACCAGCGTTCTGCATATTTTGGTAATGCGAGATCATTTGGTTGATGTCTTCTGTGGCATGAGAGGGTCTAATGTGAAGGCGAAAGACGTTATGCAAGAAGTAAAATTGCCCAGCGATTCCTTGAGAGGCAAAGCGTTCTCTGAGAGTTGACCATAGCTGATAGGTCATGAAGCGGAAGTGGGTGACGAGGGTAGCGCCAGTACCAGAGGTGAAAGATTGATGAGAAGAGGGAAGTACTGCGTCGATGATGGTGTCATTGATTGTAAAAGCTAGATATCCGAGAACCTTCTGATCTGATTGCTTCCAGGAGTCAACATCTCCAGTAGCAATGTTGCTAGTAGTAGCAAGAGTTCCGTCAAAGAAACCTCCGCATCCGATAGTATTGAAAATGGATCGGATTCGGGCAGACCAGATAGAGTAGTTACTCTGTCCTTCTAGGATGGGGATGCGAGTGATAATCGTGCTTTCAATCTTGATATCAGCGACAGCAGGAATAGAAGTGGCCATATCTGTGGAACAAATTCTTCAGCATCGTTTCCAATGGAAATTTAAATCACCATTCATCAAGAAATCATCCTTATATCGATCAATCCCATATATATATATATATCCAAGAAATAATGTCTGTGCTCATAAGGGAATATGCCTATTCTTGTACCTTTGATTCTGCGCACATCTCTTATGCTTTTTCTGACTCAAGAACTTTCTACGAAGAGAATAAGTTCTTGTAACCTCATATCGACGAGCCATGATCTCATAAAGGAGATCATCGTCTTCTGGAAGACGATGTTTCTTTAACAGTTTCTGAAGCCTTTTGAGGGGCTTAGATCCTGGTAAGTCGCACCAAATGTCGCGGTGTTCTTCGTCGAATTCTGCATTCCACCGACGAGCGGTGTATCCAGGAGGATTGTAAATGCGATGAGGATGATACCAATCCCATACATCAAAGTATGTGTTGGCAGTCAGAAGGGACTCTCTGAGTCTAGCG
>JBBPTO010002296.1:0-11262 GCA_038094155.1 Pulveroboletus cf. aberrans
CCACCTCTAAGGAGGTACGATCCTTCTTGGGATTTGCCAATTTCTACCGTCGGTTCATCCCCGACTACTCCTCCATCGCTCGTCCTCTTCTTGATCTCACCAAGAAGAACCTCACCTGGACCTGGACCCCAGAGTGCGACATGGCCTTCTGCCATTTGAAGCACTTGTTCTTGTCCAAGCCTGTCCTTCAGCTCCCTGATCCCACTCATCCATTCGCTATCACCACTGACACATCCAAGTATGCTACTGGTGCAGTCCTCCTCCAGATGGATGACAACGGTGATTGGCACCCTTGTTCCTACAGATCCTCCTTGTTCTCCCCCACAGAAAGGAACTACGACATCTATGATTGTGAGCTCCTTGCCATCCTCTGTGCTCTCAAGGATTGGCACCAATATCTCCGTGGTGTATCCTTCCCTGTCCAGGTCTTCACAGACCATAAAAACCTCACATACTTCTGCATCACGCAGAACTTGAACCGCCGTCAAGCCTGATGGCTCCTTGACCTTGGAGATTATGATCTCAAACTTCACCATGTCCCCGGGAAGCTTCTTGCTGCCCCCGATGCTTTGTTATGTTGTCCTGACCTCTACCCTACCTCCGATCCTGACAACGAATCCACTATGCTCCTTCCGCTGTTGATGTTTGTTTAACTCATTGACAGCTCCCTTGCTTCCCTCATTGAGGATGCCTCTGAGTCAGATCCCCTTGTTCTCAAAACCCTCCAATCCATTGCAAATAATGTTCCCTCAAACCTTCGTGCCCATCTCTCCGACTGGCAACACTGTGATGGTGTGCTCCTCTACAAGGACTGCATCTATGTCCCTACCAAAGACCTTCAGCAGAAAGTGCTTCTCCACTGCCACAATCACGAATCCACTGGTTACCCCGGATATCTCAAGATCCATCAATTGGTCTCCTCTGAGTTCTGGTGGCCCAGTCTTGCTCACTACGTGCGAAAGTATGTCGAAGGTTGCACCACATGCCAGGCCAATAAGGCCAACACACACCCCACTGTACCTCCACTCACATCCATTTGCTCCTCATGCACACGCCCATTCCAGCAGATCTCTTGTGATCTAATCACCGATCTCCCCGTGTCACCCACGGGCTTTGATTCCCTTTTGGTCGTGGTCGACCATGGGCTTACTAAGGGAGTAATTCTATGCCCCACTGTGAAAACCGCCACCACCGAGGGTATCGCAACCCTCTTCTTCCACAAAGTCTACCACTGTTTCAGTCTTTATGAAAAGATCATCTCTGACAGAGGCCCACAGTTCACCTCTACCTTTTCCAGAGAGCTTGGAAAGCTCCTAAACTACGACCTTGCCTTATCCACTGCATACCATCCCCAGACAGATGGGGAAACTGAACGAGTCAACCAGGAGATCAAGACCTACCTCCAGATCTTCTGCGGGAATAACCTGTCCTCATGGCATGAACTTCTTACTCATGCCAAGTTCACGCACAATCACCGTCCACACTCCGTAATGGGAAAGTCCCCATTTTACCTCATGATGGGCTACAAACCCCGTGCCCTACCTTCTATTGTCCCCGATACCAAGGTCTCCACAGTTGAAGACTGCCTTAAGTCCCTCACTGCCTCCCACGATGAGGCCCTTGCTGCACATGAACTTGCTTGCCAGACAATGGCCCAGCATACTCAGTCCAAGTTCCAGCCTTTTGTCAAAGGAGACAAAGTCTGGCTCGAAGCCCACCATCTCAAGCGGAACGTCGTCAATCCCAAGTTTGCCTCCAAATGGAAAGGACCCTTCTCTATCATTGAAGTCCTGTCCCCTATCATCTATCATTTAAAACTCCCATCCACCTGGAAGATCCATCCGGTCTTCCATGCTTCCCTCTTATCGTCATATCATGAAAATGACATACACAGCCCTAACTTCACATGACCACCCCCAGACCTTGTAGAAGGCAAGGAAGAGTGCGAGATTGATAAGATCTTACGTCACCATGGAACCCTGTCCAACCGTTCCTTCCTGATCCGATGGAAGGGCTACACTGCTGAGGAAGACTCATGGAAACCCGAGCAGAACCTGAAACATTCTAAGGCCGCCCTGATGGATTATAAGAACCATCACCCCTCTGCTTTCCCCTCAGAACCCTCGCCTTCACCCCACAATAGCAGACATGACAACATCTCCCCTTCGCAACATCACCTTCGCCGCCGATGACATCGAGGAACCCTCCACCTCCATTGTCGATTCTTTGTCCACTGTGTCCACCGTAGAAGAGACCTTCTCCGAGCTTTCTACCCTCGTCGAATCGGTTACCGATGAGAACCACGCCCCCTCTCCCACCTTTGCAGATGCCGGCTGGAATAGCCTCCCTCCTGATTCCCCATTCCATGCCCCCCTCATGGAGATTCCTAGATCTCCCACGCCACATCCCATCACAGCCATGGAACTTCCCATTCACGCCCACCGTCTTCATCCCCAAACCATCCCTTTTCCGTATATCGCTGCTTTCTGTAACCACATCTATGATAGGCACATGGCCATCCCCATCAGTGCCCACCTCAATATGGGTTCTGCCCTATACTGCCTTGTTCATCTCTTGTGGCAAATTGGCCACCTTAACTTCATCAATCACCCCACCACCATTGCCATCCTTGGTGAGGCCAACACCAAGTTAGACATTCTTGCCCACCAGTTAGAACTCAGCGAGTTCTTGGAAGATCTTGATTGTTACCTTGCTGAGACAAACGCCCAATACTCTGAGCCATTGCCCATGCCCATTCCTCCTATCGCTCCTACCACCGTTGTCATCACACCTCGTACTCCATCCACCCCATCCGCATCTTTGTCTCCTCTTGACAAGGAAACCATTGCTTTCATGAATCTGACAGAACTTCGTCACTGCGAGAACCAAGGAGAAGTCATCCTCGCTATTGATAACCCACACTACCCCCAGGCCTGCTTTCTATGCTGCCGCCTCAGACACTTTCGGGACCAATGCCCTGAATACCTTTGTCCCACCTGTCTTCACTTTGCTCCCAGACATAGTCAGAGAGAATGCCCTCTTTGATGCCCTACACCTAGGCCCTTTCCCTCTCCCTCACCCTCATCCCATCACTCATCCTGTCACTTATCCATGTCGTCCTCATCCTGAGGAACTCCACCACCGAGTCCTATGCCCCAACGTGCACGATGAACTGTTCGTTTCCCTACCCGACAACGCCCCACATCCATACAAGTGTCCACCCAGGAGCCCCCGCCTATCGACAAGAGAGAGGATGAAGGAGACTTCGAATTCGACAACACAGCCATGTCTAACATGACTGGTTAGCCCTATGGAGAATATAGAGATTTTTGAAGTCGGTGACTTCAAGTCTACTAAGGGGGTAATGTTATGATTTATCCTGGACTACGCTTTTCCTTGACTTAATGCTTACATATGCATGGGTATAAATCCCAACTCAGACGTTTATTTCTTTTCATTGCTGACTACGATACCATGACTCACCATCTGTTCCCATCACACTTCATGTGCCCTTATATCACTTGCTCCATCAGCAATTCCTTCCATCATATTCCTTCACATTTCATGCCTGCCCTAGAGTACTCTACATGTATAAACCCGCTTCGTCATACCTATGCTCCTTAGTCTAGTCTTACCATTTATTTCACCATGTTTTACCTCCTCTGTACCACCACTGGAATACATCATTGTTCCCACTCCACGATACAGGCCCAAGGATAGCCTCGATACCCTCTTGCTCTTTGTCGCTTCATACGACCCTTAATTGGGGAGTTACCACCGTTAACTCAGTAATCCTTGTCGTCTGTCCTCAATCATAGGCAGACTCTCTTGTCCACCGTTAACTCGGAAGTTCCTTGGCCACCATTAGCTCAGTAGCAACCCTTGTCGCCCAACCTCGCTAGTAGGTAGGCTCCTTGTAGACGTCTTGCAACCATCAAGCTCTGTCACCACCTCGTCCACAGTTAAGACTGCAGTCTCAAACGGTTCTATGCCCGCCCATCCCCAGGTCAGCCGTAACAATGAGTTGTTCAAACAGGCCTTCGTGTGTGCTGAAGGTAGCCTTTCATTGATCACCATCCTTGATTCTGACATTGTTGTACCTCCAATGAACATCAAATTTGGTGAAGACCTTCACATCTTTCAGCTTATTGACAAGATTGGAGACTAGGGGGAGGGGATACTGTCAGAATGTGTGTGCTATGGAGGGATAGAGATACCCAGACTCAGTTGCACAGTGGTAGTGAAACAACTGTTGTATTTACCTATGGAGGGGTAGAGATACCCAGACTACAGACATAAGTAAAAAAGGAAAGCTAGATGTAGCTAAAAAGACTAACCTCAGTTGCACAGTGGTAGTGGAACAACTGAGGGAGGAATGACAAAACTGGACTAACTATATAGTGACGGAGATTAGAGTGCTTGAACATCAATGTAACTCCGATGTAATGTCCAGAATAGGATATATGAGGTCTGAAGGAAGAAAGGGACCTTACTAAGTAAAATGGTCAACTCCAAGATGCTCTGGAGCAGAGTTGAGGGACTTGGTGCACATCAACCTTGGAGTTGTAGTGGACGACCTTGGAGATGACCGAAGATTGGAGGTGTTGCATTTTGACAAACACACATCCAGAATGGTGCATTCATTCAGATAGTGGTAGTCTTGGCAAGGGCAAAGTTTGCCATCCTTCTTTTTGACAAAGAAGAAGGGTGACACTGTAAGGAGCCATCACTCCTTAGATCCATATCTGGTCATTCTATGTCTATTTGACTTTCACTAGGCTGTTGTCAAGTCATCAAGCATCCATGTCTATCCATGTCCAATCTGATTCTGGTCCACCCTACTCATCCATATCCAGTTCATTGTATCAATTTCTTTTCAATCTGGTCTGTCTACTGGATCAACTTCTACTGTATGTATAGTGTACTGGGTGCTATGTACCGGATGCTCTGTATTGTGATCTGGTCACCAGATTCACATCAGATGCTCCCTTCTTTTTCCTTCTTTATGTTTATTTAGAGTCTTGTGTGTGCCCAGACTATAAAAGTTTTGTTTCACACACAGCACAGGAGGAAATCAATTATCTATCACTCACTCAGAGTGGGAGTCTTCTGTCCTCATCAATCCAGTCATATCTGGATCTCTTCTCTTTCTCTCTTGATCCTAGAAGAATCAAGTCTTGTGCTCATCAGTCATGTCTGAAGCATTAGAAGCTCTTCTAGATTGTCTATCAAGGAGTTCTGTAAGCCCTGCAGTTGCATTCCCTTGATTCTCTACCTGCAATTTCCCTGGGATGAACCAATTGTTCCTTCACTTTCTTTCTTTGTGTTACTGACCTGCCAGTTTTCTATCTGGAGATCTATAGCAGTCTAGGTTGGTCAACCTCTCTTTATCTGAAGCCCACCATGAGGGGCTTTCAGATGAGCTTCAAGGGAGCTCCAGGCACATCTGACCCCCAATTTTTTTTCTCGTCCTAGCAACTGATCACTGGCAGCTTCAATACATCCAACTTTTGAAACCATCAATCCACTGTCAGTCTGACCGCTAGACTCAGGTCTGACTGCACCAGACATCATTTCCATTATCCAGTACTTTCCCCTCCATGTTACAGGCTCTTCATGCCTGTATTTTGCATACCTTTCTGTCATCTGTCATCAATTAACCTTTGATCGCCCCTTTCAACCACCATTTTTGCTTTGTTTTCTTGCCTAAAATCTATCCACTCTCATTTGGTCTGGTCCAGTATGCTTGATTCAGATCCGGTTTCATTATTTTCAACCCTTTTCATCACAGATTGCCCATGCATGGTACACCAACCACACCTTCATTCAATGGGCTATCCATCACACTTTTATGTTTCCTTGAAGATATTGATGATTTCTGCACACAGAAAGGTCTCAGTGACTGACAAAGGATTGAGTGCACACTGTACTATGTGCCCCTCAATGAGGCAGAGCTCCGAGAAACTCTTTCTGAAGCGGATAGTGCTACACTGGATTGGTCTGCATTCACAGCAGCCCTCATCCTGCTTTATCTCAGTTGCAAATCCAGTAGTTGTTATTTCAAGGACAACTTGCTGACCTTTGTAGATGAATCACAATCGAAGCTGCTCCAAGGTTCTGACCACCTCAGATCATATCATCATCAATTCTTAAAGATGTTGTTGCCACTAATTTCACTTCACAGGATATCCCAAGCAGACTGTGAATGCCTCTTCAAGAGAGGGCTACCACTCGAGGTCTGTGACCCGATCTGTGACTGGTTGGCTATTGTCTAGTCTGACATCCACCTGAATGGTTCATATCTGGTAGTGGACATGTTGGCTGCCACAACATTTATTTTTTCTTTTCATGCACCTCATTCTGAGCCTACTGCAGCTCACTCATTACTCATTTCTACTCCATCATTGCAGGCACTTGGGCCTGCATCCATCTCATCTATCAACCCAGATCACACAGGTCCAGACTGCATTTATATTATGCTGTCGATCTTGCCCACCACTCAGGATCTCATAGGTCCTGAGTTCATTTCTATTACTTTGTCACCACCTTTTACATTGTGTTTACCTTCTGCTGCACCCATCAATAATGATGCCATCTTGGCCATCAATTCTTCACTTTTCACTAAAGCTTCTTCTTTTGAACTACTGTCTCCTTCATCAGACCCTATGATATCTTTTCCATTGGTTCTGTACATCAATCCAGTGGCCATTGCCTTCCATGCTTGTGCATCATTGACCACACCCCCACCTTCATCATATTCTAGTACCCATTCATCGCAGCTTCATTCTCATCTCTCACTGGTTTGTCCTGATTCATTACTGGTTTCTTTTGATCCACCCATGGTTCTGCCCATTCATGTCTTGGTTCTTCCATTGAACCAAGCATCCATGTTCTCATTCTGTTGTCTGGTTGTTGTCCATGACATGCCAGATCCTCCTGATTCATATGCTGTTGTTTCATCTTTTTCTTTTTCCTTTCTCCTGTGGCACAATACCCAGGAGGTCATCAATAAAACTTTCTTGCAGAAGGGAAAGGACTTAACAGTCCTTCCATTTACTAGTGATCCACTCACAGATCTGGATTCCCTTGACCAGATAGGGATTCAATAATTTCTTTTTGCAGATTCTGGTCATGAAAACAGTTATTCAGTAGGCATAGAGGAAAAAAGAAAATTCAACAAAGAAGACATTTATCCATCATTCAATAAATCAATTGACTTCATACCATTCTTGTCCATCTCCAATCCACTGCCATTTGTCAAGATCCTATTCTATCATACTGACCATCTGCTGCTCATACCTCTCAATCAATAATATTATCATACTTATTTCTACCCCAGGTTTAGTCTGGTGATCTCTGTTTCATTCCAGCTTTCAATATGGTGACATCCCTCATTTCAAAAAGCAAAACTGCATTCTTATGATACTAAAACACACAAAAATAACAGCAGACTACACAAAACCAACAAAAATATGAAAATAACCATATCTTACTATAGCAAATATTGTCTTGTTTCATTCTAAAGTCCTCCTCAATTCTCACTCTAAGTAGCTAATTTCTTTCTAATGTGCACATCACTCACAGGCGCTCGTTTGCTGCTTCAATCCAGACTCAATCTGGTATGGATACTACAATCTGGTCCACTTACCATCTGGTCCACCCATATAGGCACAGAAGTGAAAGTTGATCAACAAAGACAAGTCAAGTGGATGCTTGCAATCTGGTGTCATCCAAACTCATTTGGGATCCATTTCATTACACGTTTACTTACATTTCATTCTCTCTCTTACTCAGAGACTGGATCGGATTCACACAGACACAGACACACATTCAAGATCATTCATACTTGTACATGACTTATCTACAGGAGAAAGGAGAGGTAATCTACATTACACTAAAATTTACCTGGCTCATCTGCTAGCCATTGGATCTGCTGCAGCTCTTTCAGCTGGTTGGTGATCTTGGCCCCCATCTTTCCCACTTCTGCCTCTATCTCCTTCAGCCATACCTGCAAGCCCAGCAGCCATGCCTCCAAGTGTTTGGCCATATGGGCCACTATCTCCCTCCAGCTGGCATGACCTGGTTTGAAGGGCCTGCTTGGTCCGGGTCTGTCGTCTTCATTTTCCACGTCCTCATCCTCATCTTCATCTTTGAGCCAGACTGGCTTTGTTTTTCAGCATTTGGTCCATTCTACTGGATTATTAGCTCCTCACCACACTCATTCAATCCAGTACTCACCTGGCCCCTTACCCTTCCTATCCACAGGCACCACTGTCTTCTCCTCCAGTTCCACCTTTCTCTTCCCCTGACCTGACAACTTCTTGCATTTCACCTTGAGCTTCTTGCAATGGGTGCATGTCTGCCCTTCTGGTCTGTCTGGTGCAGGCAGCACTGGACTGTGTGCATTGGAAGCACAGTGTCATGTGCCGTACTCCCTCTGTTTCATTAATCATCTTCTTCTTCATCTTCTAGAGCTCACTCCCCTCATTTTCATTTGCCATTGGCATTCATTTGTGCTATGGATGGTCAGTTCTGTTTCAATCCACACAAACCCCTCACTCACCTTAGGTCACAGTATCACAACCATGAGTGGTTGTGCTGCTCCCCCCTCAGCTTCCTCATTCTGCTTTCCCACCTCATCCATCCTCACCATCTCCATTTCCTCCACCACCAGCTCTGTCATTATCATTGTCATCATCATTGCCTCCATCTCCAACATGGGAGTGGCCTCCACCTTCTCTTGGGCTGCCTTCATCTTGCCCCCCTACCTCCCCTCTTCCTTGACCTGTCTTTGTGCATTCACCTTCACCTCCTCATGTGCCACCTTCACCTCTGCCATGTGCTCCTCCTTGATCCTTTGTCAATCTGCCATCTCTGCCTTCCATTGCTCTGCCAACAGATCCACCTCTTGTATGATGGCAACCATTGCATTGCCAATGTGGGCCTCAATCCCATGTTCTTGTGCCTCCCAGAGGCAAGTCTCAAGTCATTTATATAAAACATATTAGCATGCAAAAAGGCATGATATGGCTCATGTTACTTACTAGAGCACCATCCCACTCTCTCACCTACATCACCTGCTTCTCCCGCAGTTCTTCATTGTCATCCAGCACCACCTTCTCAATGTTGGGGACCTGCTCATCAGCAGATCACAGCACCTCAGCACCTTCCATCCATCTGTCTCCTCAACTCACACAAATGCAAGGATGTTGGGGTTGTTGTTGTGGTGGTGGTGGTGAATGATGAAGAAGAAAGATGTTGTTGTGGCAAGTCATGCCTGAGTGTGATGCAACTTGTCTATTGTTCAAACTCCACTCCCCACAATCACATGACTGACTGGAGACAGTCAGTTGCTAAAGTCCTTCTCAGATGTAAGGAGCCATCACTTCTTAGATCTGTATCCAGTTATTCTATGTCTATTTGACTTTCACTAGGTCATTGTCAAGTCATCAAGCATCCATGTCTATCTGTGTCCAATTTGGTTCCAGTCCACCCTACTCATACATATCCAGTTCATTGTATCCATTTCTTTTCAATCTGATCCATCTAATAGATCAACTTCTACTGTATGTATAGTGTACCAGATGCTACATACCAGATGCTCTGTATTGTGATCCAGTCACCAGATTCATGTTGGATGCTCCCTTCTTATTCCTTCTTTAGAGTCTCAGGTGTGCCCAGACTATAAAAGTTTTGTTTCACACACAGTGCAGGAGGAAATCAATTATCTATCACTCACTCAGAGTGGGAGTCTTCTGTCCTCATCAATCCAGTCATATCTGGATCTCTTCTCTTTCTCTCTTGATTCTAGAAGAATCAAGTCCTGTGCTCATTAGCCATGTCTGAAGCATTAGTAGCTCTTCTAGATTGTCTACCAAGGAGTTCTGTAAGTCCTGCAGTTGCATTCCCTTGATCCTCTACCTGCAATTTCCCTGGAATGAACCAATTGTTCCTTCACTTTCTTTCTTTGTGTTACTGACCTACTAGTTTCCTATCCAGAGACCTATAGCAGTCTAGATCAGTCAACCTCTCTTCAGCATGGCCAAGATGACACAACTGTGACCCCAATGCAAATACAATGGTGACAGCAGGACCACAACAATGACTGCAATGCAGCCAGGATGACGTAACTGCAACCACTACAGCAATGGCAACAATACAACAATGGCAATGTGACCCCAACACAAACATGATGGTAATGGTGGGCCTACAACAACAGATATGGCAGCAGTGGTGCAGCCAAGACAACAAAACTGTGTCACTATGGCAATGGCATGGCAACAACCATGGTGGGACTGCAATGACCTGATGATGCAACTACAGCTGCAGTGGTGCTGGTGCAGTGAAGGTGAGTGTAGCACAGTAATGACAACATGATGATGGTGATCTGATGTGGGGTTTGCAACTGTGATCCTGGCATGAACACAATGATGACAGCGACATGGCATGGCTGAGATGACACAATGACAGTGACATGATGTGGGGCTCACAACTGCAACCCCAACACATATATGATGGTGGTGGCAGGACTGTGATGACTACTGGGGTGCAGCCAGGATGATGCAACCACAACCACTACAGCAATGGTGACAACATGACAATGATGACATGATGTGGGGATCACAGCTGTGACCTCAATGCAAACATGACAACAATGACAAGACCATGAAGCTGACTGCAGCATGGCCAGGATGATGGTACCATGACCACACAATGGAAATTATGTATCTTATTAGTATGTAGCTTTTACAAAATAGATTCATTTTCTATACCATGAAGTCACTGGAATGAATTTGGGCTGAGATTACTGAAGCAGACTGTACATGTCTGTACTGAGCTGATAGCCTGTACCAATGTGACAATACATACAGGATTACCAAATATGTACAGCACTGTAGCCTCTGTGAGGTGACTGTACAGGGGGGACCTTTCTGTGACACTGTGACAGCTGCACAGTGCTGACAGTGCTGCACAGCCCACTCTGAATTTGCTGATGCAGTCTAATCAGTATGTACATATATTGTCAGGGAAAGTATCTATTGTTCTGGAATACATACAGTACATTGTATACCAAATTTTGCGAAAGGTATTCATTAGAAATGAGAGCAGGAGAGCCAAAATAACATACCAGAAGTGTGAGAAATAAAAGAAGTTGATAAGAGATTGTTAAAAAAAACATACTGGATACATACAATTTCACTGATTAGAAAGGTCTAGAAATTGTTCTAGAACATATTGGTATCACTATGTATCACTCTAGAT
>JBBPTO010002297.1:0-11259 GCA_038094155.1 Pulveroboletus cf. aberrans
GCCCTGCAGTTGCATTCCCTTGATTCTCTACCTGCAATTCCCCTGGAATGAACCTATCATTCCTTCACTTTCTTTCTTTGTGTTACTGACCTGCTAGTTTCCTATCTGGAGACCTATAGCAGTCTAGCTCAGTCAACCTCTCTTCAATGCGGACCGCACCAAGCCTATGAAGCCAGCAGACAGGTCATGCAAGCCAAAAGAAATCCCACCAGTTGAGACAACCAACATGCGTGCTGAATGGACCTCAAGCACAGAGGAAGTGCACAGAGAGGCCCAAGGTGCAGCCAGAAGGCAGCATGAGGTGGCAGATGATGTAAAGGATGCCAGACAGGAAACTATCAATGATGGGAGTGGCAGTGACACAGTCATGTGCACACACTCAGCCCTAGTTGGGCAGTCAGTCGAATACAGTGAAGATGACACACCAGATGGACTGTCAGTCAAAGAAAGCTGAGAAGAAGACTTACTGGACTCAGAGAAATCCCAGAGCATGCCACTCAAGGGGGAGAGCTGGAAGTCAAGTGGTGGGAACAGTGAACTCACCACTCAACTTCCAGCTTCAGGTTCCCACTGAAATAGGATATACTTGAGACAAAGATTCTACTCCTATCATTTCATGACCACTCAGATTTACCACTATCCACCCCCACAGGACTCTGACCAATCCTTCTACCACATCCTCATTCTGCATTTCAGCACTTAAAACCATTTTCATCATCATTCTAAGATCCAAGTTGATGTGTTGTATGTTGAGGAGGGTATATAACTGGATATTGGACCTGAACACTGAGCCTGCCAGCCAAAAACCATTTTATGCCCTGGCCCACACAGCTCACCTTGCTTCATCCACCATTATCATCCAGATCTGAGTCTCATCCATCAACTGTTCTGGCCATGCAATGCTGACAAGGACATCAGGTCTAAGTTCTCTGTGGATGTAGGAAAGTGTAGTTTCCTACAGTGATATCCAGTCATTCCTAGTCATCCTGTAGTCCCTATCCTGCACTCCAGTCAATCCAAGACCACTTTGCACTGCTGTCTATCCTGATCCAAGTCGATCTGGTAGTTGTCTGAAGGTCAGTTTTTGATCCGTCTACACTTTATCTACTATTTTCTTTCAATTTGATGTACCAGACTCAGACCCATGCACACAGGATACCCATCTGGTCCACTGGATACTGGATTTCCATGCACTGTATCACATTCCTGCACACCAGATCCATTCTTTTAGGGTCAAATAGCCTTCTTTTGTATTTCTCTTGTTATATATCATTGGGGTATGCCCAAATTAGGATGTAACTCCCCTACCATCACTATGCAAGCCATCTAGTTCCTCCAGTACCAATCCCAAGCCAGTTCCCCTTCAGTTTCCCCCATTCCTGTCCTAGTCCTGCAACAACAAGTTGGTTTCCTAGCCCTACTAAATGGGGAAAAGCCAGACTCAGTTTTCCAGTGTCCTGTGGAGAATCAGTAAGCCATTCTTTTAGTTCTCTTTCATTCTCTTTGCAATCCCCTGGGTCGAGACCTACACTCACACCCTACATATTCGATTAGGACTTCATTTCAAGTCCTGTAGCTACTTTACAGTGCCCCCTGCTTTCAATGCCTCCTTCAGTTCATTATGATTGGGTGATGTAAATGCAGTCGTTGTCATTCATTTTGAGGGAGGTGAATGGGTCAACAAGCTTGATGTGCCAGACAGTTGGTGGTGATGTCACTTCAGCTGAATGATGGGCAAGGGTGCACTGGATAGAGATGTTGACAGAATACTAGGGTTGGCAGGATGCTGCATCAGAGTGGCATTTATGGAGGTAAATTGTGACAGAAGACCATCAGGTGATGAGGTATGAGTATGGGGACAGTGAGCACAGGAGGGAGTGATTGCCAGTAACTTTGTCATAGTTTCCCCTGCTTGGCCTTCTGCTTGAAAGTCTCATAATCCTCCCATTGCTTTGCTGGCACAACCATAAAGAGAGAGAAGTGTTCTGCCTTGAAAATGACAGCCTTGGAGTTCTTTCCCTTGCTATGGTGCAGGCATTCATTGTAGAAGTATGGCTCAGTGCTGGTACATGTTGTAAAATTGACCCATTTCTTATCACATAGACAAACTCATCCTCTCACCATGGAAACTGCATGTCATAGGCCTTGATTCTCAGTATGATCGTGCCAAGCACCGTGACTGCAAGCTCCCGAGCTGTAGACTGTGCATCAACATCTTTCAGTCCCTTGTAGATGCTCTATATAAACAATTACTAGTCAGAGTCACATCAGTTGTCATTAATAAGCTAACATATGTACTCTGATATTGTTGTTGCATGCATGCCAGCACTTACTGGGACATTCATAGACAGCCAACAGCTCCAAGGAGATCATCTCAGCCATGGAAGCACAGTGAGCTGCATTAGACCAGCAAGCACGCTATGCAGCATATTGGAGGTGCTGTTTCCCATTGCCAACTGAACCCAGAGGCAGCTGTCCAGGTGTACTTGGACCTGAGGGCATGGATGAACAAAAGAAGTGGGATGAGACAGCTGTGGGTTCTCAGACTGATGGTGCATGAATGTCAGTTCCCAAAGAGCCATAAACAGGGTGACAAGGCAAAGGAGGGGGACGCATGGTGGGTCCAGATGCTAGGAGCAGCTGAGAATGCAGAGGAGGCTGGGCTCGAACCAGTAGCTGAGGTGGTGGTCTTGTGCATTGGCAATTGCTACCACAGAAGGAGGGTTTACAGTTGCTAAAAACTCATTAGTACATTTCCATCAACACTCCAATAATTGATGCTAGCACTCACCATGTGACTGTGCTGCACTCACAGAAGCACAGATTACTTGTGGATCTGGCAGCGCTAATGAATGTTTAATATCATTCAAAGTATAACAGATTTGTACTTACAATCTCAGCACTCAGGCTGACCAGCCACACAGATGATTGTAGGCTTGTTCTTGTAATAATCACAGCAGCCTGTGCAGACAAGCTTGTCAGCCTGGCCTGGTTTTGTGCTTTGGATCAACTGGCCTTCTCCAGCATTATTGTCCTTTTCAGGCAACTTGACTGCATATGAAAAAAGTCACAAAAATTGCACCTAACATTGGTCGACTTCAACCACAGCCTGGAAGGCGTCGGAGAGGATGTCAATTGACTCAGATTGATCTTACACATACATTCTGTGGCACCCCATTGTTGTTTTATACAAATAGCAGGCTCCTTGTGATATCAATGGGCCATGGGAACTTCCCAAATCCCGAAGCTCAGAAATTCTGAAAGCTCAAACATCATTTATCTTGGAATTGGTCCATACAGTATGGGTGCGCTGTGTCTATTGGACTTGAATGGCATCATTTTCATTGAATTCCTGCCTGTGATTGACGAGATATCCTTCGGCCGAGCAAGGGTGCAAAATATTGCATTTTTCACACATGGTCAAGTTGCCTGAAAAGGACAGTAAAAGCATTGATGCATTTGTCACAGATTCAGAGACCTTGAATGTCCTTAGTAAACTTCACAATCAATTCAGAATGGCTCATAGCAGTATCAAACATGAGCAAACTGAAGCAGCCTGATGGTAAGTGGAAATGCACAGAAAAGAAAATGACAATGGAGACTAAATATGCCATGGTCAAGTGCACTGCCTTACTCCATTATAGTTGCCACTGAACAGAGGGACTTAGTAACGGTATCAAGATCATGGCAGACTTGCTCCCACCAAATGCAAAAAAAAGACAGTCAAATCAAAATAAACCTACCCATAAGTGTATGCATTAATTCATGTACCTGTGGCTGAAGAGTTTGCGAAAGCTCCACTTGAAGAGATCAAGCCACATATATGTACTTCATCTATGGGCAGCTTGACTTACTGACAAACAGATCATCACTGAACTTTGAAAGGTTATTGACCTGAACAACTTTGGCATTGGGTGAGTATTCTCATTGATCAGTGGTGTCCACTCACTTTGAATTCTACAGGTTAACCAAGTTTGTTGAGATCTGGATGTCTATGGGTCTGCAGTGCACTCGCCAGCAGGCACACACTGTTGAGACCATCCATGACAACATGGTTGAGTTGCACAAAATGTACCTGATGCAGGACTTTGTGAAATGACAAGCTTGCTCTTCCATGAGCATGAGATGTTGATTTCATGGTATGTACATGCACTTTGTCAAAATGTGTGCACTATGAGGGGTAGAGTTATCCAGACTCAGCTGTTGCACAGTGATGTGGCAACAACTGAGGGAGCAAGGACAATTCCAAGTACCTAAATAGGGATGGAGATGTGAGCACTAAACTCTGATATAACTCCGATGTAATGTCTGAAATAGGAAGTATCAGGTCCGAGATAGGAAATAGAATCTTACATAGATAAATGATCAACTCCAAGATGCTCCAGAGCAGAGTTGAGGGACTTGGTGCACATCGACCTTGGAGTTGCTGTAAATGACCTCAGAGGAGACCAGAGATTGGAGGTGTTATATTTTGACACACTTTACTTTTCAAAAATTCTTTCCCTTTAATTTTGTTGTCCATGATGATAGAAGCATTGTGCAAGAATACTTTGCTAAATATGAGCCTCACTTGGTGAGGAAGTGCAAGGTTAATCGACCTCAATGTCATCATTTCTGGGCAGCCAGGGTCAATGATATCTGGGCAATTGATCAGCATGACAAATGGCTGCACTTTGGGCTAGCATTGCACATCAGTGTTGAATCTTTCTCTGGACATCTGTTCTGAATGAAGGTTTGGCATTCAAATGGGCAACCCTCAACTAATTCTATCATACTACCTGGAAACAGTCACAAAATTTGGCTGTATATATTGCATTTGTGTTATGGTGATCATGTCTAACCCACTGCATTTGTAGTTATTCCAATAATTACTCAAAGTGACTCTGGAACTGAGAACCTTGGAATTGTGAATACACAAACAATGCTATGTATGTCAAATGAATGACTCCTCACTCAAAGGTTTTATACAGCATCAGTGGATGTGCAGCAAGAAGAACATTGTACCTGAAATTGCATGGTCACAATTTTGCTGCCAGTTTACACCTGGTTTCAAGGTACTTATCTCCAAGGGAGTGAACAATGGTTGGTAAAATTCTCATAATACATTGCAACTGTATGTAAATATGAAGTATGGCATTGTAAAGATGCTAGAAAGCCTGGAGTGGGTTTCCTGAGTGGTTAGTGTTGGGTGTGAGTGGTAAACTCGACCCAAAAGGGATCCAAGAATCTAGAACAATGTCCAAAAGGAAAAGAAGTGAAGTCCACTCATCTGTAGCACTGGAAAATAAGAGTCCAGACTTCTCCATGACAGTAGGGCTAAAGTCCAACTATGAGATGGTTGATACTTGCAGGACTTGACTTGAATGGTGGCAGAAACAGTAGAAAATGAGTCCTTGAGACTAGGAAATGAGTCCTTGAGACTTTAGAAGATGACTGAAAATGATGGGATTCAATGCAGACTGAAGTCCAAGATACAATATTTATAGTCTGGAAATTCCCGAGATTTTGTACATATTGGAGAAATGTAGGTAAAGTTAGTGTTAAGACCGGATCTCCTCCACTCAAACTCCAGTTTGAGATCAGAGGTCAGAGGGAATTGAATGGCCAGAGATGGCTGGAGGTCCAGAGGATTACGTCTGGAGGGGTGAAGGCTTGGCGCAGGACTTGTGTGTTGCACCCTTGCACTGTCATGGCCTTCTTGATCAGAGATGCATTGGAGAGAACCGGAGAGGTTAAGAGGAGTGGTCTAAGGTGATATTCAGGCTGAGCCATCTACATACAGAGTCAGAGTATATATATGGAGGAAAATCAGAGGCTATGTAAATAGTGTAAGTCGGAGGTTGGATATCTGAGTGCTGGAGCTGTGCTCTGGGTCAGGAATGAGCCAGAGCTGTGCTGCACAGCATCAGAGGAAACAGAGATGAAGCTAAACTAAATACAGAACAAAGGGAGTACGTAAGGATATCTATGATTAGTCCAGACTTTTGGAGAGTAGAAGTTGGTGAGATGTCACCGGAGGTAGTAGCAGAGTTGTTCTGGAGGTCAGAGTTGACTCAGTTGCATGGGATATGACAGTTAGATATATAATCAGGAACTATGATGACAAGGGAAAAGACAATGTGAAACTTGTTACATGACTGAGGAGATCAGGTCTGGTGAACTCCCACCCACTCTCTGAAACTCTACATATGAAAAGAAAGAAAGCCAGAACTCACCTGACTTGAATACCATGAACACCGGAAGGATGGACACCAGAGACAGGATGGATGGCACTTGGGGTTTGAGAAGGACATTTGGGAACCACTTCATTGGCCTCAGGAATGACTTGGAAACCAGGGATATCGAGGAATTGCACCATAGGAGTGTACGGTCTCCTACAGCGTTAACTGGATAAATTGCTAATCAATATTATTACAGTCATTTGCATAATAAACTGCACAGTCCCATCATGCACAGCTATGTATGGTTATGTTTGTATTCTGAAAATATTCAAAAGTAAATCAAAAAAGCTTGAATAAATGTGAACATTGTAAGGAGCCATCACTCCTTAGGTCCATATCCAGTCATTCTTCCTCTATTTGACTTTCACTAGGTTGTTGTCAAGTCATCAAGCATCCATGTCTATCCATGTCCAATCTGATTCCAGTCCACCCTAGTCATACATATCTGGTTCTTTGTATCCATTTCCTTTCTATCTGATCCATCAATCAGATAGTTTCTACTATACTTATAGTGTACCAGACACTATGTACCAGACACTCCATATTGTGATCCAGACACTGGATCCATGTCGGATGCTCCTTCTTTTCCCTTCTTTATGTTTATTTAGAGTCTCAGGTGTGCCCAGACTATAAAAGTTGTGTTTCACACACATTCAATAAATCATCTATCTATCTGCCATCTATCTTCCATCCATCTTGAGTTTGGTTCTTCTTCATCTTCAGTAATCCAGCTGTGTCTGTGATCATCTCTTCATCCTTCTCTCCTGATCTGTGAAGAATCAAGTCCTGTGCTTGTTAGCCATGTCTGAAGCATAGGAGCTCTTCCTGATTATCATTCATTTTGCCTCCTGTAAGTCCTGTGGTTCTCTTCTGTGGAGCTCTACTCTACAAATTTTCCCTGGGACAAATCAATCCTCCCTTCATTTTCTTTCTTTGTGTTGCTGACCTGCTAGTTTCCTGTCTGGAGACATATAGCAGTTTAGGTCATTCAACCTCTCTTCACCATCACTCCTCCCAATGATGGCTCATCATCTCTCAAGGGACCTTCATGAATGAGTAGTTGTCTGGCATTTCCAGCAACAAAAGTCAGTACCTGAGATTGCAATGCTTGCTGGATGCTCCAAACACACCATCTACAGCATCCTCAACTACCACTGTGACTTTGGAGAGGTTCAGAATCCTTTTGCTTGCACAAGAGGCTGTCTGCATACACTCAATCAAGAAGATGTTTCTAATATGACATCTAAACTTGAAGCCAACCCAACACTCTTCTTGGATGAAATTCAAGAATGCCTCATTGCAGCTCATAGAACCAGTGCTTCACTAGCAATGCAATCATCATCTACTTGTCTTGCCTGATCTTGACTAGCAACAGAGAAGGTGAACTAATCAGTTTGTGGTCTATGTCATGTCAAAATATATAACTCCTCTGAGGTCCTCCAACTTACTCCAGACCTGTTCCATGCAACTCCAAAGCTTTCATCTATCAAGTACAACTCCTGACTCCAGAGTTTCTCAGAGTTGATTCCACAGTTAGTAACATCTTTTCTTCCTTTGGACCTCTCATTTCCTATTCCAGACATTACATCAGAGTTACATCAGAGTTCATGCACTCTGATTAATAGGAGGATACAAGGGTACTCCTGTTGTGCAGGGCAGAGAAGAGAGAGGTAAGTCAAGGATGCTCACCGAGATAGAGACTAAAGTTCTTGTAATCAAGTTTGGGTTAGGTAAGATTGATGAGATCAACCCTTGTAGAGCTTCTTAAAAGCTTGATCTCAAGGGGAAATGAATCTCATTATTAATTACATCACAGCACTTATCACCTTTAAATACATCCAGAAACATGTATGTACTTGTGTGTGATGTAACTGGAATAAGGGCAATGACATCATAGGATCAGTCATGCTGCCCCACTTATTTCAAATAGGTGGAGTTGGATCTAGGTCAATCCAACACAGCTGTTGTGGAGCTAGGAAAGCTCCAGACCGATGAGATCATATATGAGTCATAAAAACTGCATCTAGATCATCATGTGGTCGATCCTGAAGTGTAATTAAGATTACACTTTAATTAAGTTTGACTGATGCAACAGTCAAGCCTTAATACTCAACCTAGGTCTTTAGTAACATGAATAGTGTATTAGCACTATGGTCTGCCTGTATTAACAGAGCACAGGACCTAGTGTTCGATTCACAGAATCTCAACACTGATCTCCATCACTATTTAATGTGTCCGCTTTTGTAATCCCTCCCTCAGTTGTTCTGCCACCACTGTGCAACAGCTGAGGTTAGTCTTTTAGCTACATCTAGCTTTCCTTTTACTTATGTTTGTAGTTATGGTATCTCTACCCCTTCATAGGTAAAATACAGTTGTTTTGCCACCCCTGTGCAACAACTGAGTTAGGGTATCTCTACCCCTTCATAGTGCACACATTCTAACATGTCATGAAGTGACCAGCATCTTTGAAGAATACCTGTAGGTGTCATTGTGGTAGCTAGTGTGACATAACAGCTTCAATATTAAATGTTCAACCATGAGCTAGGGTTTCCAGGCATTTTATGTTAGGACAAACAACTCCAAATACAAAGTTTCAATTATGGATTGTGTAGTTTATTCTGCAAACGACTGTAATAGGATGTTATTCCATTGGCTGTTTATTCAATGGCTCCAATGCAAGTTGGACAATTATGTCTTCTGCATCAAAATACCAGCAAATGACTTGACAAAAAAATGGTACATAGGTTTGCATCATTGCTACTTAACATACCATGTAATTGTGCCCTAAGGTCCTTTCTCATGGAATCCCAGAGCTCTTACACAGATGTGCAACCAATTGTGGTGTGCTTGATTTCAAGGTACAGGTCTCCCAGGATGCTATTGACCATGTACAAAACCTTTACATCAACTCCAACCATCAAGTTTTCAATGTGCTCCCTGTACCCCTGGGTGTGCTTATTGAGTCATGCTACAATGATCTGGGCCAGCCTACCATCAAGCATGCTACTATCTGGGATATCTATTTAACCCTCTTGGACCTTGTTACGACTTATCCCGGACTACACTTTTTCCTTGATACTTATCGCTTACATACGCATGGGTATAAGTCCCAACTCAGACGTTCTTTTCTTTTCATCGCTGACTACGATACCTTGACTCACCATCCGCTCCGATCGCACTTCACATGATCTTATCTCACTTGCTCAGTCAGCGATTCCTTCCATCATATTCCCTCACATTCTATGCTTGCCCTGAAGTACCATACGTATATAAACCCACGTCGTCGCACCTATGTTCCTCATTCTAGTCTTACCAGTTTACCAGTTTCTACCTCCCTGTCCTTGTACCACTTCGGGAATACATTGTCCCCTCTCCGCAATACAGGCCTCCTGGTAGCCTTAATACCTTTGTGCTAGTCATCTCGTCACGACCGCTCATGCGGGAGTTACCACCGTTAACTCGGTAGTCCTTGTTGTCTGTCCTAGATTGTAGGCAGACCCCCTTGTCCACCATTAACTCGGAAGTACCTTGGCCGCCGTTAGCTCGGTAGCAACCCTTGTCGCCGAACCTCGCTAGTAGGTAGGCTCCTCGTAGACGTCTTGCAATCATCAAGCTCCGTCGCCACTCGTCCACGGTTTAAAGACCGCAGTCATACTGGTTCTACACCTGCCCATCCCCAGGTCAGCCGTAACAAAAGACTAGAATCATCCTTCGTACCGGCTACTTCCACGTAAGCCACCATTCATCCCTACCGCCCCTCATCAAATCCCCTTCGCGGGGATTCCTTTCGTACCCCTCGTAACCTACCGCCTCAAGCGGAGGACTCCTCTGACGCTTCTGACCAAGAAGCACCTACCCCTGTCGTGCAATCCAGCGCTCCTTTGAGAACTTCCCCGGTCACCCCCACTGTCCCCACCATTCCATACACACCCCCGCTTACTGTCCACCAGCGCGTTGCTTTACAGAGCACCCCCCTTGCCCACACTCCCATGTCTTCATCGAAACCCGTTGAACTTCGCCTCGCTAGGCCCAAGGCCTATGACGGGGAACCCTCTGAAGCCATCTCATGGCTTACCTCCGCCCGCTCGTACATGCTCGTTAACAAAGACATCTACGACACCGATCATAAGAAGATCGACTTCCTCCTCTCATACATGAGCGAAGGCCCCGCTAAGCAGTGGGCCGAGTTCAAATGCCGCACCACCCTTGAGACCGACGACTTCGGTACCCTCAAGGACTTTATCAAGGAGTTTCAAGCCGCCTTTGATCGAGGCAACACTGAGCAGGCCGCTCTTTCCTGGCTTGCTACCACTCGCATCGAGAAGATGACCCAACTCGATGACTATATCACAAAGTTCCTTCTCCACGTCAGGAAGGCCGGTTTCACCTATCCCCCACTCACCGCCGATGCCGCCGCCCACCATACCTTGATCCAGTTCTTCCGGGTCGGGATTCCAGTCGTGCTCATGCGCAGGATTAATTCCATGGATACCGTACCTTCCACCATCGAGAAATGGATCGCGCAGTCCTCCCACTTTAAGGCGCAGTGGGATGAGGGAGACGCCGTTGCTAAACAGCACCGCGGAACCTCTTACACCCATACCCAGACCCATCAGTACTCAAAACCCGCTTCCAGACCACCCCGCGACCCCGATGCCATGGACGTTGATGTCGTCCGTATCCCCAAGTTGACTCCTCAGGAACGTGAACGTTGCCGAAAGGAGAACCTTTGCTTCCATTGCCGCAAGAAGGGACACGGATCCCTCTCTTGTCCTATCTTCCCTTCCACTCCCACACCATAAGTCAAGAAAGTGACTAAGGCCGAGATTTCCGAGATTCCCGAGGATCTTCCAAGGCTTCAAGAGATAGAAGACGATGATGACGATGAAGCGCCGAGGAAGACCTCCATCGGAAGGGTAGATATGCAGGGTTTTTGAAACGGGAAGTTACTTCGACGCATGACTTCCCTTCTTCGTCTAGTGCCAATGTAATTGTAAATGCCAAGGACAAGCAATCGATGAGGATTCCTATTCAACTC
>JBBPTO010002298.1:0-11258 GCA_038094155.1 Pulveroboletus cf. aberrans
GTAGTAAATGTAGAATATATAGTAATAGTGATTATAAATAAAGAGGAGTGTGAATATATTGAAACTCAGAAACAATTATTATATGTATATCTTTGTTTGTATGACCAAATAAAGCCAAATATCATGTCATTTAATGGAGATTATATGTACCAGCACAAAAGTGAAAAAACCATTGCAATGGTATTGCTGTTCTGTAATGGCCATATCTCCGGCACCACCGGACCAAATCATGTGATCCATGGACCGTTACGTAGCCAGGGGCTTGTACTATATTCGGTCTCACCAACGATAAGCGAGATTTCCATGATTATAGCCAGTACACTACATACACTCTAAATGTAGCAAACATTGCAATGGTTTTGGGAGTCACTGTATATCCACAGGTATGTGTGATTGAGAGTGGGATGACATGTCATGACTCAGATAACAATTATGATGATGACAACATGACAAATGACCTTTGGCAATCATCATGTTGATTATCATAATGACACAAGGGAGGTGGCACAAGAGGGGCAGAAATTGGTGGCATGAGGATATGAAGTTGAGAAATGAATGGTGTGATGGCAAGTGGGCAATTGATAGTGAAAGGGCAAGGTTCAGGTTGATGGTGTAAAGATGCATGTGAATGAAGGGATTGCAGCACCACCACACTGTGCCAGCCCTCCCATCATTATTGTGCAATTCATTCTGCTGCAGCCATGGACAAAGTCACATTGGTGCTGCTATTGTGTTGTGGTTGCAGTTGCAACTGCCATGCCATCACAACACCATTTTAGCTGTTCCAGATGTTGTGTCGCTGTCAATGCATTGTGATTGCACCTACAACTTCTATGTTGTCATCATTGCTGTCAAGTTGTAGACATAGTTGCAAGTCTGGTCACATCACTATTGCCATGGTTGCTAGTGTGATTCTGGCATTGCATTATAGTTGCTGCTAATCACCTGATGGAACAAGTCCAGGTGACATGGCAGCAAGGGTGGGATGTGACTGTCAGATCTGTATGCAAGCACCTGCAATAGCAACAGGATAGACAGGCATAGATACATGGCCATGGCTTGAGCTGCAGCCATACCAGGCCCAATACAAAGCACCTGCAATGGCAACATGACAGACAGAACTTGAGTATGGACCTGCATCTTGAGTTGCAGTCAGTCCAGGCCAAAACAGAGCCTGAAACAACCTTTAAGCATCACCCCCAGGTCACACACTAGTCCTGGATGTGAGATATGTATGCTCAACAATGACCTCAAAGTCAAGCCACTATGTCAAGTGGGAACAAATATATCAAAGACAAAGGATATGTACATGGAATCAACTAATATATATGATGACATGTGATTGCAATGAGGCAATTGATGAGCTATGATGTAGGTATGATGCCATCTTCTGAAACATTATAGAACTTAATAGAATGTGTGACATGTAAAGAGGTGAAATAATAAGTGATTCTAACATTACCCCCTTTTTAAGGAAAGTTGTCTTCAACTCATGTAGTAGGTGCTAGGGGAATATCAAATATTGAGTCTGGATATTTATTAAATTGCTTTTGATAAGCAATGAAATCAGATTTTGTAAACATTTTGCTTGGAACAGGTAAGGAATGTCCAGTGCAGATGGGACACATGCAGATGCCATCATAATTAATGATCTTTGTTTGCATTTTTTGTTTGAGACATGCTGCAGTAGGATGTTTATGTTGAAATTCCTTTACCACATGAGAGGCATTGTTCAGTTCTGACACCTTTTTCCATTCTCATTCTTCTCAAGGGAAACCTTTTCAATGTATGAAGTATTCAATGTTTCCTTGTATTTTCCTTGAATTCACAATGTATTCTATTTCCTGTTCTTGTTCTTCTTTTATGATATCAGGTGGTGGTGGTGGTGGTGGTGGTGGAATTTGTTGTGATGGAAATTTCCCTTTATGATAAGGCCAGAGTTGGCTTTAATTGAAGATGGGGTGAATTCCTCGCCATTTGTGGTCAATTTTAAGTTTATAGACTGCTTTTCTGACCTTTCCTATCACTTGAAAAGGTTCATATCATTTGTCATCCAATTTTTTGAATAATCAATCTGAATGGATATGGTTCACTTTGATAAGGACTAGATCCCCTTTCTTATATTCTAGGTAATCTTTCACATGGCAGTTATGATATTTTTTTAATTTCTTGTGCTGCACATTCAAGGGCATATTTTGCTTTGAATTGACTTCACCTCATTTGATTGACAAAGTTTTTGGCTGTGTCATTTCTTCTTTCTTCTTTTGTGCATGTTCCTATCATTGATTGCTATCCATAATTGAGTATGAATGGGGATGAGCCCATAGATGAGAATGTCTTTTGATTATGGGAGAATTTAGCAAGTACAAGCCAGTCTGCCCAGTCAGATTGTCTATGATTGGTATATATATAGAGATATTGTTCTATTTCCACATTCATCCTTTATGTTTGTCCATCTGTTTGGGAATGATATGGGGTAGATGGATTGCCTTCAATCTTTAACATTTTGTATAAATCTGACATGAAGGACAAGGCAAACTGAGAACTTCAGTCTGAGATTACTTTCCTTGGGGTGCCATGTAATTTGAATACATTGTCTCTATAGATTGTGGTGATCCCCATGGTGGTAATGGTCCTTGAGATCAGGAAGCAATGAATCATTTTCAAAAAGAAATAAACTACTACAATAATAGCATCTTTTTCTTTTGATTCGGGAAGGGGGCCAATGATGTCTATGCAAATTTCTTCCCATGGAGCATCTGGTATTGCATTTGAGTTTAGTGGAGTAGTATGACTTGTTCTTTTTGATTTAACTCATTGACATGTGTCACATTCCAAAACATATCTTTTTACATCATTTCTTAAAGACAACCAGTAGTATTTTTCCTCGATTAAGTCTCTCATTCTTTGCTCTCCTGGATGTCCAGCTAGGGGATAATCATGGTAAGGATTTTCTCTCTTGAAGATCATCTTTTGGAACATACAGCCTATCATGCCACTGTGAGTCCTTTTTTTGCATATAATTCCGTTTTGTATTGGTTTTCTCAAATCATTTCCTCAATTGACTTTGGGAATTTATTGCAGTGGAGCACACAGCAGCATCCAGCAAGATAAATTTTGATTCCAGAAGAAGGATTTGATGTTTGTTGTCAGTATTTTCCTCCTTTTCAAAGTCTGGCCCCAGGAACAGTGGGTCAGCAGGGTTAGTTTGTCCTGGTTGATGGACAGTTTTAAAGTCATATTCTTGCAATATTTGACTTCATCTGCTTTGTCTGCATGATAAGTCCTGAGTTTTCTTGTAGAATGTTTTTATGATTCATCGAAATTTCAAACAGATGTGTAGCTCCTAATAAATAATGATGCCATTTCTTCAGTGTAAATATGATGGCTGGCAATTCAAGGTCAGCAGTGTGGTAATTCCTTTCAGCTTCTCTGAGGCTTTTGAAGATAAAGGCAATAGGCTTTCAGGAGTCATTTTGTTTTTGAGATGGGACACCACCTATATCACTGCCAGAGCCATCAATTTCAACATGAAATGGGTCATGAGGGTTTGAATTGTGAGGAAAGGAGCAGAGGTGAGTCCATCTTTTAATGCATGGAACACAGTGGAACACTTGGTAGTCTATTGAAAGTCCTTCTTTTCAGACATCAATGCATTGAGGTCTTTTGCAAAACCTTTGATAAAGCAACAATAGAAGTTGTAGCCTCTCACTTCTTTTCTTGTCATAGGTTTAGGCCATTCAGTGATAGCCTTTACTTTTCCTTGATCCATGGAGACTTCATTATCTTTTACTATTAGATCAAGGTATTCAGTGGAGTCTGCATGGAAGTCACATTTATCATGTCAAAGATAGAGTTTATTTTCTCATGAGATTTGTAACACTTCTCAAACTGTTTTAACATGGTCTTTTATATTTTTCAAGTAGATCATAATATTGTCCATATACACAATTACTCTTCCTTGGTTAGTCAATTCCCAGAATGTATGATTCATCATTGTTTGGAATGTTGCTGGAGAATTAGTCAAACCAAAGAACATTACTAATGGTTTGAATAGACCTTAATTCGTTCAGAAAGCTGCCTTCCACTCATCTCCTTACTTCATTCAGACATTGTTGTAGCCCTATCTGATATCTAGCTTGATGAAGTGTTTGGCTTGCTTCAATTTATCAATAAGCCCTGAGGTCAGAAGAAGGATCACATTTAATTTTCCATAGCCTTCAACAGGGAGAAGTTGTCTGTCTTTCTTCTTGATAAAGAAGAATGTGGATGCAAATTGCAACTTAGACAGTGTAATACATCTGGATTTTAGGTTTTCCTCTAGGAATTTATCTAGTTTGTCTTGCTCACTTGGGAATAAATTGTATGTCTTGCAGTCTACTACATGATCTCTGGGGATTAGTTCTGTTGGATGGTCCTACAGTTGGTGTGGAGGTAATTCATTGCAGCTTTCTTTGGCAAATATATTCTCTAAGTCATGATATTCCTTTGGGACAGCTTCATAAAAAGTCTTTTTATCCTTTTTTGCCTTGTCAAACTATTCAATGGCTATGTCCATAGATACATTTTAATACCATGTTTTAACTTCAAATTTAAATAATCTATCCCCTTCTGCAAACCTTGTTTCTTTATCTTTGTCATCAGGATTAATTGAGGGAAATGTTCATCTTCACATCAGAAAGAAAGTTTCCCTTGTTTCTAGTTGATATCTGGATTGTGTGTTTTCAACCAATCCATATCACAGAAGATGGGCATTGAAGCCAGTTTCATAACTACTAATGCAATTTTTTCACAGTGTTCTTGAATCTCCATTTTGACACATATGAAGGATTCAATTTTACCTTTGGAGTTCATCATTCTATCAGCATTGTAGACCAGGATTGCTCTTGGTAGTTTATGAAAAGTCAGACCTTTGGAATTGGCAAATTCCTGGTCTATTGATGATCCTGTACATCTCAATTCTATCAAGGCATGTGTATCAACCTCCTCCATATTGTCAGTGACATGAATTTGATTTTCCTTGTTAAGATCCTACAAACTTGGGTTTTCTTTGCAAGTCTTTTAATGTCAAGTGAGCATCATCATATTTCATTCATCAGAGATAATCAATCAATGTCAGATCAACTTCTTCCATTCATGAATCATATATGAGTAATTTTGGATAAGAGAGTGAGCAATTGTATCCTTTATGTCTGTCATGATCCATACTCCTTCATGCTCTGTTTGACAGAGATCCAAGGGGTAGCAGTCAACTCCAATTGAAAGAACACTAAATGAACTGGAGGTCCAATGGAGATGTGGCAGAGCAACATGCAGACATAATGAAGGTGAGGCAGGATGGAGATAAGAAGTTGTGGGTGGGTGAGGGCTTGATGCAGGACTTGTGTGTCCCACCCTTGCTCACTGTCAGAGTTCTCATTTCAGAGATAGAAGGAACATAGTAAAGAGGATATAAAGGAGAAGGAAACTTCATGAGCATCAGACAGTGTCTGGAGGAGTAAGACTCAACATAACAATATTTGAACTTAAGAATACATGAGGAGATTTCAGAAGTTGTATACTACAAGATCAGATTGAAGTCCAGAATGGAGAATGGAGGAGATCAGACATAAAGGTACAAAGATGATCAGAGATCATAGGGTACTAAGGGGTGATGTACATAGAACTGAGAGAATGTGAAATGTAACATAGAAGTATCATAGGATTGTTCATAGGACTAGGAAATGGAGTGATCATAGAAGGGAATAAGATCCAGATCAATCATAATAGGTTCAACAGGGGAAGGGGTTTCAGTATCAGAGGTCCAATAGAGGATAGGTTGAAGGGTATCAGAAAAGAATCAGAGGGGATCATGTGGGTTCAGAGGTAGCATGAGGGGGTTCAAAGATATTTTGAAGATGTAGGGGTAGGATTAGGGATGGGATATGACAGTGTCAACAACTTGTTTGATCCAGTGAATTGACCAAGGATCTATTGTATTCACTCAAGTTCTTTTCATGAATTGAGACTGTGATTTCACCTCTCTTAGCACACTAGACCTGGGTTTGAGCAGAAGTTTGGTTCTCATTACCTGTTTTACAGTTTCCTTAGCAGAATTGGTACTTTGAGTCAGTCAAGACAGGATTCTTATCTGTCCAGGCTCTTTTTTCAATTTTTTTTGCACCTTTGGTGCTTTGGAAATGCTGGAACAGCCTGTGTCAGAGAGGGATACCTTAATCCTCATTCTAGTTGAATGGGTTTCTTAATGGGTTTCTTTTGTTCTAAGGAATGTGATGGCATGTTAGAAATTGTGAAGTAAGCTTGGGTTTCACACAGTTCGACATCAAGAACAGAATATTTATTCAATGGCTTGTGTACCTCTGATCCTTGGAGCAACAGGAAAACTCTTCACTGCTGCTTGTTCTCAAAACCCATCTTGTTCAAATCTTCCAAGGCTTGAATCAATTCCTTGCCAGTGGTGTATTCTATGGTTGCATTGCCAATTTGTACCTTTCTAATGATATGTTGATGCAGGGGGTGCTTTGCACAGGGCCACTTGTCACCACATTTAACACATACACCTTTTGCTCATGCCTGATCAATATTCATCGAAACATCTTGTCCTCCAAATGTTTCTATGGTATTTGATTCAACTTGAGGGGTGTATATAGTTGCCATGGCAAGAGAGGTGGTCAAGGCAGCTGGCTTTGTCTGCCATTGGCATGCAGGAGGTTTTGCAGGGGTGTGAAAGTTGTAACTAGTTGCTTTCCAGTCTTTGATTTTATTAAGAATGACTTCAGTGTGTATGAGGGCACAATTCCATTCTACAATGTCATACAAGTCTATTAGGTTGGGCTCAACCTCTCAACATATTCTACAACTTCATTCTTTACTCCATGGCAGGCAATGTTTGTTATGATCAGCCCCTTTTTCCTCTTGTCACATGCCTCATACATATGCATGGATATAAGTTCCAACTTGGATGTTCTTTTCTTTTCATCACTGACTACAATACCATGACTACTAGTCCACTTTCCATCACATTCCTTGTGATTCCATTTGCTCAGTCAGTGACTCCTTCCTTACCTACCCTGAACTTGTCCTGTACATATATAAACCATGTCTCTCTGTACTTGCATTTCCAAGCTAGACCTTCCCTTCATGTACCTCAATACACTGGGTCTTTGCTTCATTGCTCATCCTAGTCCTTAGTCCCTCACCAGGAACTCCTTGACTCTCTGAGACTTCATAGCACTCTTGAGACTATGCTGTTCAGTGAATATCTTGCCATACCACAATGTTAGATTGTAGGGAAGTCTAGTTCTCTTTGACATTTGATCATTGAGACAGAGGATGGAGAATGCCTTGTTCATCTCAAACCCTTGTACCTCATCCTTGTAGAATGACTTGCCCTGTTCTCCTTTGTCCTTAGTACCCTAGACCCTCTTTAGGGGCTATGCCCATCCTCTACCCAAGGTAGTCATAACAATGTTTACCAGGAGTCTCCCTTGTGCTTTGATATTAAAGCCAGCTTGAATTACATATGTTTCATTCAAATGAAGAAGTCTTCAACTGTGCCATTTCTCTGTTTGAGTCTCATGAGCTCTTTTCAGCATTGTGCACAAGCATGGCAGGTTGGAAGTCTTCTTTCAATTTTTGTTCAATATATAGGTCTTTCATTCATCCAGTAGCAGCACCTTCTCACATGTACAATAGAAAAATTAGAATTTTCTTGTTTGTCCAAGAGAGACTTCTCAAACCCTCGGAGGTAGATGCAGATGGACCTGTACCATTCAATGAATTTGTCTTTGTCACTGTTTAATTCAGTGGGTTTGGTGGTGAGGGACTTGCTGAGTTTTCCATTGCCTGGAAGTCAGTCAATAGATTGGTGCAGGCTTGGCAGCATCTGAAGATGGGAAAATTTGAGTGTGACCATTGTAACAGATGGTTGGGACCTTCCAGCAAGGAATGGAGGAGGAGGAGGGCCTGAAATTGTGAGGCTCTGTTTCTGGATGGGATGGTACCATCTTGTTGTTGTTCAAAATATTTCCAAGCAGAGGTGGAAATTCACCATTGCTGGAGTCCTCTAGTATGAGGGCTATGAAATGCCTGGCCAGCAGGGGGTATGAGAAGGCTGAGTGACTGATTGTGGCTTTGAGAATGGGGTGTATAATGTTGATGGAAGACATGATGGAAAACCAGTCCAGATAGCTTGATGCTCTGCTCTGAGCATATGAAGCAGCCCTTGTGGTGTATGAAGCCTGATAAGACCCAGAAACTGTTTTAACATAGGCAGATTACAGATGGAAGACAGAGAGCAGGATGTTGGTGTTTGCCATTAGGGTGGCATTGAAATTTGAGGACTTGTGATTAGTCATAGAGGGGGGTACAGCACTGGACTTTGGGTGAACTAGACTCTACTAGAAAAAATGATACAAGAACAGAGTGAAGGGCTTAATGTTCAAGGCAAAAGGTAGAAAGTGTCTGGGACACTGCCAACCTGGACTCACTGTAAAAGAACTCTTGATGTGAAGAGAAGTGTGCTGACGACTTCCTCATTGGGGTTTCCACTCAATAACCCAGTAGACAACACCCACACTTACACACTTCAGAGTTTTGGGTAGACTCTATAATAACATGACAATGACAGGTAGTCACATAAACCCAGGTAATTCACTATCACCTTTAAGGCACCATCATGCTCTATCAGGAATACCAAAGGTATCAAGCAACATTATCATTATTTACTATGATGGCAGATGACTATATATTCAAGCATTTGCAAGGTGCTTTTTCTCTGATAATCAGATGGTCAACCTTTATTCCTTAACCCTGGGCCCAGATATGGTTTGCTTTAGAAGGAAGAATAGAAGCATTCAAGCAGGATGTTTGAGAATAAGAATAAGGGGTGGGAGTCAGGCCCTCCCACAAAGCCTGACTAATGTCTCAGATATTATGCAAAGGCAATCATTGACTGCAGAACTTTAATGAAGAGGGTTGGAGAGGTGGTAGTCTTTGATATAATGTGAGATACACTCAATGATGACCTCAAAGTGAAGTAACTATGTCAAGTGGAAACAAACATATCAAAAACAAAGGATATGTACATGGAATCAACTACTTATATATATGACAACATGTGGTTACAATGAGGTAATTGGTAAGCTATGATGTAGGTATGATGTCATCTTCTGAAACATTATAGAACTTAATAGAATGTGTGACATGTGAAGAGGTGAAATAATAAGTGGTTCTGACACTGGAGTTAGTGAGTAAGGCAAGAATGAGGAAAGGGGAACTAAGTCACTGCTTAAGGAAAACCTTCAAGAAAACCAGACTGAGGTCATCAGCCAGAGGGGTCTTACATGGATTCTACATATGTTTGTACATGTTGTTAAAACTACTTTGTATGGGTAGGTCTTATCTATCTTATCATAATAAGCACTGCTGTGTTAGCATGGAAGCACATAGCTGAGATAAATGAAATGAAAGAGAAGCATAAGGTGTTGAGATTCTATGAATTGAACACTAGGTCTTGTGCTCTGTTAATACAGGCAGACCATAGTGTCTATACACTATTCATGTTACTGAAAGACTTAGGTTGAGTATTAGACTTGACTCACCAAGAGGTCAAATCTAATTAAAGTGTAATCTTAATTACACTACAGGATCAACCATATGATGATCTAGATGCAGTCTTTATGACTCAGCTATGATGTCATCGGTCTGGAGCTTTCTTAGCTCCACAACAGCTGTGTTGGATCAATCCAGATCCAACTCCACCTATTTCAAATAAGTGGAGCAGCATGACTGATCCTATGATGTCATTCTGACATCATTGACCTAGATCTAGCTATATCACATACAAGTACATACATGTTTCTGGATGTATTTAAAGGCAATAAGTGCCATGGTGTAATTAATAATGAGATTTCCCCTCGAGATCAAGCTTCTAAAAAGCTCTACAATGGTTGATCTCATCAATCTTGACTAACCAAAACTTGGTCACAAGAACCTTTGTGTCTATTTCAGCAAGCATCCTTAACTCACCTCTCTCTTCTCTGCCCTGCACAACAGGAGTACCCTTGTATCCTTCTGTTAGGTTATGAGCCCCGCTTAGGCATGTGGGCAAGCAGGCTATACTTTTTGAAATATTTCATCATGCCTCCTGCTCCTGTCTCATGGAGAGACAGAGTTCTTGTTTATGGGTTCTTTGATGCTCTTTTTATCATCATTGCATGCTTTGGCATCACTTTGAGACAAGCCTATTGAATCACTGACAGGCTTTATGAATTCTGATAAAGAGATATCACTCACCTCTTAATAGATTCCACTGATGATGATCACTGGTCCCTATTCTACACTGCTGTAGGAGACCAGTGTTTCCTACCATGCAAATCCCCTATTTTCCCAATTCTTCCATCACCCCTATAGTGCAGGTCCCATTCCCAAGCAAGTTGAAAGCCAACCCGAGCATCATCTGCTCCAACCCATCCTGTCCATCCAACCTGAGTTTTCTGGATCTGAGTCAGTGAGTTCAGTTTCTTCTGTTTTGTATCAGTTTCTGTCTTGAGCAACCACAGGTTCATCTGGGTCCATCATACTTAGCCATTTTCTTTTGTCTGTATTACTTACTGTCACCATCATCATGCTGCATCATTACTGTACCTTACTTACAGTGGCTCAAAAAAGTGTTCCAATGTTGGTGCACTTTGAAGAGATTGGTGAATCACAAGTGATACAGACCAAACAAGGCCAAACACCTGCAGGAGCAAAGGTAGTACCTGCTCTGGGCTTTCTAACCCCACTTGTGTCATGTGATTCGGTTGTTATTCCATTGAGCTATGCCCATTTTAAGATGACATGTCACTGAGACACTTATTTGAGCATCATGCTGTAATTTATTATTTAGTAAATAACATAAGAATATGACAGCTTCTGATGGATGCTATGCCTTGACTCTGATTGGTGATGTAAATGACATAATTCTGAGATGTATAAATAATACACAACCCACTCAGATAACCAACATCATCATGAAGTCCATTCCCACCTCTGTTAAAGCCAATATCCTCTCTCTGTCTGAATCTGGTCTCTCTATTCATCAAATCTCCTCTCTAACTGGTCTGGGAAAGTCTACTGTGGCCAGAGTCATTAAAGAATACCTTCCAGAGAAGGAAAACATCAACCTAGGATGTCCTTCTAAGCTTTCCCCTACTGATAAAAGAAGGATTGTCTCTAGTATTACCACTGGGAAGGTTGAAAATGCTGTTCAAGAC
>JBBPTO010002299.1:0-11255 GCA_038094155.1 Pulveroboletus cf. aberrans
CTACTGATGGCGATTTGCAAATAAACGGTCGACGCTATGTCATTTTGGAGGTTAAAAACGAGATCGGCGCCGGGGGTGCAGAACCTTTCTGCCAAGCTATCAGCTATTACGGAGCGGCAGGTAAGGACGAGGTGAGGAAGGCCATGAAGAACCATCACTCGCTGTTCAACTTTCCTTGCTTCATTATCACCCACTTTGGTAAGTTCTGCCATGAGGCTGTTTCCCACTTTCGTTGATGAACCACCATAGGTCCTCATCTTAGTTTTTCGGGTGCCGTCTGGGCTGGGCGGCCCAATTTCCAAGTCCTCTCGACCTCCCTACCGCTGTTTTCGCATCCGTTCGATGACGCAATGCGCCAGAATACCGCTCGTCATATAGGTGCATTCAGGAAGGCGTGCAAGACACTGAGTGAACTATACACTCAGTTCAATGCCAACCCCGCAGCTTTTCAAGATTTCCAACCAGATTTCCCACACCCTCGCTCCTACACGATCCTGGGCGAGAAGAGGAAGAAGCAATTCAAATACATCAACGCCCTGGAACGCAACAAGTTGCTTTTCGTCGCGGAAACCGATTCTGGCGAGCTAGTCTGCATCAAGTTCGTGCGGACGTATTCTGTGGAAACGCATCGTATGTGCGCAGAATGGGGCATCTCCCCAAAGCTACTGGGATACGATGACCTCGAAGGTGGATGGAAGATGGTCATCATGGAGCTTCTCGAGGGCTACAGATGCCTTCACGACGCGAGGGACAGTCTCTCTCGCGAAGACAAGGAGAGAGTGACAGAGGAACTTCGATCAAGGTTGATGGCCCTTCACCAGAACGACCTCGTGCACGGCGACGTGCGCAACACAAACGTGATGGTCAAGATGGACCCGTTCATATGGAAGTTAGTGGACTTTGATTGGTCGGGCAAGATTGGCGAGGTGAAATACCCCATGAACGTCAATCGAGGACGGAGTTTACCACGGCCAGATGGTGCGATCGACGGCAAGTTTATCCTGGCCGACCACGACATCGAGATGTTGAATTTCCTGTTCAAATAATCCTGGGTACGGTGCGATACGTTGGATCAAGGTTAGTAGCATGATACCTTACAGCACCACTTGGACGAGAGCTTGCGGTAGGTGGTGTGATCGTTGGATGTAGATTAGCAGTTTAGCGCATACCAGGGAGATTTATACGCAATCATCGAGGACATACAACAATATGTAGAGTAGTCAATAGTCATGTAGCCGAGTATTCCGAGCCTCCACATGTTAGGTTTGCTGCAGCGAGAAGGTCTTGAGGGTACAGATGCTATTATAATGCATTATAACCCCATGCCAACATATGACAAGAGCAGGTATTATTCCAGTCTGTCATATCACATCAGGAATTTGTGGTGCCCGTGATGGTTTAGCACGTTTTGCTGATCGATCTAGTGTCTGATCTCTCCGAGAGCTCTTCGAGGTCTGCCATGTATAATGAAGGTGAAGGTTGACCTTTTTCACAGTCTGAGCGGGTGTGTGCACAAGTTCCGAATTTTGCGCGCCGGCCGCCTTCTAAGCAACTCACAACTCGCTCAAAGGGTGGCCGAAGCCCGTCCTGCGTCGGTGCGCCGAACTTCATGATTCATTGACGAGCAGTCCTCGCTCAGACGAACCTATACTTAGAGCGAGCTGTCATACCCATTACTCCATTCAGGCTGCAGATGGGAAGCTTACAACAACTTACTTATATCCGAGCCTGAGAGACGGGTGCAGCCACTGTAACCGCTCCCGCGTATTTGAGAACCACCAATGATACAAACGTTGATATTCCTCGCACGAACTGTCCTATCAATTTCAGCTACCACAGCTGTTTCGGGAAATGGGGCATTTTGGCGTCGCAGGTGAGAGCGCGAATTTTCTCCCTATCTCCCACCGATTGAATATCAAGTGCGTCCCGGGATGGAATTTCCGTGTCACCATCGTCCTGACACAATGATTCTTTTTCTTGCTACTACAGTCCGAGTCAAGGCTGGCTTCTGGGTACGATCGAAGTCGTGTAAGTGTCATCCGCATCATTTGCGGGTATTGGAAACTGAACCATTTGTGATGCACACCATAGGGCCATTATTACGAGAGCTTGTGCCACCGGCTAGGGACATTGAGTCCGACCGCCGCACTCTCCGCCATGCCAGTTCCATACTAAGCCTGTAAAATGATGGTGCAGGGTCATGGGGGCGGCAAGCCTCTCTCCTGCCAAGGCCTATCTCTGGTACGAATTAGCAAGGCACTCCGGTGCTGATGTAGCGCCGTACTATTAGGTTGAACCTAGGGATGACACATTGTCCTCGTCACTGCTATTTGCGGTGACGCCTACCAACGACAGGAGTCCAGATAACAGACTCAAACTCGTCGCTGCTTCCTCGTTTATTGTAGCCAGCCCACGACACAGAACTACTGCACTCGCATGCACATGGGAGACGCTACGAACTCAAACGGCGACTCGGTGGGTATTAAGTATATAACTAAGTGTTGCATTAGCTGAAACATTTTACGTCGATCCTAATTTTATACTATGGATGGTGGGTTCCAGTGTCCGGAGATCGGCACCGGTGTGTGAACTACTGAATTGATTCAATGTTTCATTTGATGCTATGAACGCCATTGAATAATCTGACCACATGGGCTAAACACAGCAACGTGGGTCCGATGTGATGGCCAACCTAGTTCGAAAGTTCCCTGGCTGGTGAGTCCCTGTGCATACAGGCAGCAGGTATAAAATCATCACGTACCGAGAATCCTCACGACCTTCCCGTTCCCTGAGTTCATTTGCAATCCCGGTACATACCTTCTGCTCGTCTATCCCTGACTCTAGCTCACTGTCGGATGATCGGACAGTTGCCCCCATTTAAACTGGGCTCATCTTTGATATAATGCCGCTGGCCAACCAACACGAACGACTTATTTTGGATCTGGCAGCTGCGGATCCGGGTACACATCAAACCATTATCTTTTCTTCCGGTGAATCACTTTTCATGTATTCAAGGAACCATACTTCGGTTGAACTGGTCTGATTCTTCGAAGGGGCTGCCTTGACTCTGGTCACCTGGATTGCCTTCCTCACCTTAGACGATGAAGTAGATCGCATATGGGTGTGAGTGGTCGCAACAGGGTGGCCGCCCTGACATTTACGCCTGTCCGATCAGAGGATCTGGCCGAGTGCATGTCAAGTGGATATACCTCTTCTCAAAGTGGTTTGGATGGTTGAATCAAGTGTCCGAGTCACTACATTCCCAACGTTTCTGCTGTACGCTGACACACGTCTTTAGTGCTCTTCTGATCTGGCAGTATTTCTTTGTGATTCGCTCTCCCGTCCCTGCATCTACGTGCCAAGCTTTCTTAATATTTGGATCTGTCACGTATCAGCTCCTACAATTCTGTCTGGACATAGTTCTGATCCTGCGAAGTAAGTCGATTGAACTTCTATCATTCCAAATTCAAAGTTCTGACGATTCGAACCGTCAGTTCGCGCTGTTCACCGCCGACACCGCCACTATGTCGCCATCGCATTGATCACCGTGGTTTTCCAGGTCTTCATGTTGATCTTTACCCAAACATTTGCAGTCCCCGAATTCGTCGTCGATGGTACATGCGTAATACTTCACACTGGCCCGATGACGTCTATGTTTGTTGTGATCGGAACGATGGTCTCACAGACCGTCTTTTTGTGTCTAACTTATCGTGGAAAAATCCTCGCGCGACCAGCGATCAGAAGCAGCAAGATTGTCACCATCGTAGTTCGGGATGGGGTACTCGTGTTTGGCGTCATGATCGGTGAGTCTGGCGCAATGTCGCAGGAATATCGTGACGATTTGTGGCCCTGTCAGGTGCAGGGTTGGTGTCCCTCCTCTGTCTTCTCTCCAATCATATCGTCTTCAATGTCCTGTTGCCGTAAGTGTGTTGATAAACTCCACTGGCTACTCGCGGCTTAGCACAAGTCTAATGTCATGTAGATGGATGCCAGTTGTACCCACTATTCTTGTACGGAGCTCCTCTAACCTTCGATGGCAGCGTGTAACTGATGTCAAATGAACAGACCCCTCGAATAATCATGAACATGAAGATGGTTGCTGAGCCAACAGCGCCCGTGCCAGAACTCACGGCAGGTCTAAGCTATATCCAAGACGATGGATTGCAGCTTACCAGCGTGGGTGAGGCGACTGTGATTTCAGATATTAATGGCACTTCCTTGCACGTGCCCGGGTGACTGAACCTGTTCTAGGATCTGAGTCATCTGATCACTTTCATTCCTTCGAGCTTTACGCATCACATTTCCAGTGTTTTGTCGAGGATGCTTACCTATAAAATGAATGTACTTGATACCATTATTCTTTACCCCTGTATCTTCGATTAGTTTTGGGAGATTTTCATGGCTTCATGTGTTACTATGGACAGAATGACCATTGTCATCCTATCGCGAACCAAACGAACATGCTATATTTCACAAACGGAGGAATTTCAGTCAGCCTGCCTTTGTGATCTACTTATTATTACATTCGAGCATTCTCAGACCATAAACGATTTTCTCATAACGAGCTACCATTTCGTCAAACCAGCCTCGTTGTAGACGAAACAATAAAGATCCGGGAGTCACTCCTCGGATGTACCAGATACCTTGATTAGCAAGGCACAGAACCTATCATGTGTCACAAAGCATCCTGATTCCGTTGTAAGGACCATCGTGGTCCGCCTCAACGCTCTTCTTGACGCTAGGTACGTCACCGACAATGCATTCCTGGTCATCATTATCATGACCTGTTTTCGGTCGATCAGCGTCATTGCTTTGGAACTGAAGTCGGTACTCACCAGGACACTCCGCCCACTCCCCGGTTTCCGTGATGTGTACCTCGCCAGCGGGATGCTCGTAGCCCAAAAACTGTCCAGGGACAATCGGGACAGGATCTTTCAGGTTGTTGATGTGCGTGAGGTCACAGTGTGAATCGACGTAGTTTGCAAAGTCTTTGTTTCCCACACGTGGAAGACCATAGACGACAGTTTTGAATGTCGTGTCAGTTGGGAGATTGAGAGGGAGGTAAACCGAATCCAAGACAGCGAGCGCAGCACCTACATACGTTCAGCCCGGGACAGTAATGTGGACCGCTAACGGTGAGCCAAGGTACTCACCGAGAGAGTGACCAACTATGGTCACAGTTTTGGTGTTATACTGGGACATGGCCGACTGGACAGAAGAAAGAATGACATCAGCAGTTCTATGGAAACGAAGAGTAATCGATCAGACGCCGCATACAAAACAACGTGCAGGATGCATACTTGGCGTGTTCTTTCTGGAAACCTCTGTGTGCCTCGATGTCATGGTCAAGTCCAGGGAAGAGTGATGAATCCAGTTTTTCCTTGATGAGGTCCAGGTCAGTGAGGTCAGCCAGACTGTCACATTAAACGACGGTTGGCTCAGGATAATTATTGTGCATGGCAGACTCACATCTGAGACGTGTTTGTTCCTTGGTGCGCGACGATGACGGAGCTAAGGGTTGGATAGTATCCAACGTACCCTGCCGTACAATGGTGGCTTCAGTCCCCACGCAGGCTCTGCGAAATCAAGATTTAATGTGGATCTCACAAAATTGGACACCATTTCCATCTCCACCTGACGCTATGGGTTCAAAACCAGGGGTATTGGTGCAAGCGACTGTCCAGGAGAATGTATTGAGCTCACAGCATAACGCCATGAAGAGACTCGGAGTAATTCACCTCCACAAGTCCACGAGAGGGTCGCTGTGGCACCGCAGTACACGGCTTTTGCAAAGTAGGTGTAAGGATTGAAATCATTAATTTGACTGGTCACCAGTCCAGGAATGGAATCCCTTGCCACCAGGGAAGGGAAGGCTTGCACGGTAACGACAGCAAGGAGAGCAAAAACGGAGAGCAAAAACATAATTATTCAATGAAATGCTGTGAAGAAAGGCAGAAGACGAATACCTATAATTCTCGACAATTGAATTTATAGAAGTGGGTGTTATGCCGTGTTATGACATGTGTCGGGTGGACTTGGTGATCCATTCTGCGTTTCGTATGATGAACCATCAGAACCAGTAGAGTGGACATACGACAGACTGGTTTCAAGAGAGATGTGGCATGCGGACACAGAGTTTTTGTCTTCTCCCGCGCTGACGTAGGATTCGTATGAGTGCTAGAGAGGTGCCAATCATTCGGCGTTTGAACGTACATCGGGATATGAACCATATGTTCACTCGCAATTTTGGAGCAGCTCCGCAAAGATTCTGCGTTATATGATCGCGAGAAAGACAAGTTGGTTTGAGGGATGGCGGTCACCTGGACAAAATTGCTTAGCTTCGAATAGTCCGCACGATAATCTGATCATAACTAGCCCAGTCTCACATTGCTGGCTGGAACTTGAGTTAGTATGTATGGCCACCAATTAGGTGGCGACTTGCGCCGTCGCAACCAAGTCGTGACCAAGCAAACATTTTCTCACATCCTTTTCCCAGCACACGGATACCAAAGCAACAGTCAATATTGCGGGTAGTGAGAGTCTGAGTGAATTACGTGACGAAGCAAGCGCGTACTGGATGACCCGATGGTTAAGTTCGGGTTAGATACCCCGCGGTCGGTGATTCTAAGAGTTTGAGTAAGTAGCATTTGATCCGAGCATCGGACTTGATGCTCGGCCCTGTGAATATCGAGATCTGATCTTGAATTCAGACAACCAAGCAGAGTCTGAGGTTGTTGGACAAATGCGGGTGTATTGATATCAGTCGGGTCGGGTCACCATGAATCCACTGGCAAATGATGTTGAAATAGTGACTAATCTTTTCTTGATGAGCCATCATGTCACATCCATTTGACGCATGCGGGAATAGTTAAGGCTGTAGTTCACACTCGTTGATGCTTCTGGAAGAAGACCCGATTGTCGTTAAGGCAAGGTGGCACGCGATCGACTGCCCAATCTGCTCAAGCAGCCTTGATTGCTGCCACGAGCAAGGGCCTAAGCAATTACCCGTACGAACTGAAAGTATATGGAGCTCCGACTAAAGCTTTCCCCTCCCAAATATGCATTACAGAATGATTCACCCTGGTGCTTGATTAGATGGATAGGAGCTTGAAAGGTGCATAATGGGACACGGCCTGTGTTGTGCAGAGGGTGTTTGACAGTGCATCGCGACTTGTACCATTGACAAATCTTTGGACGGCGCTGCATGCGCTATGCGGGGATGGAGGAGGTTCTATATGTAAGATAGAACAAATGACATGGTAAGTACGGTGTGGAGTGTGGGATTGGATAAAGGGCGGGTGGGAACGCCTCGTAGGTGTGCGGTCAGAGGGTCGGACTGCGCGCTCGGGGCCCCAGGGAATGGCACTGCTTACGTCGCACACTACAGCTCGTTGCCTCGCTGAGTCATAGTGTCGCACATCAAATAAGTCTCTTCCTGCGCGTCGCGTCACGTCCAATGTCGCTGGAAATTGCTGCGGTCACCGATGTCCCGGTCTGTACGCCCTCGTTGATGCCCTTTCATATATCCCACACCGGACTCGCTCCCATCTCCCGCTACTTCCGCCCCAGACCCGTCCCCCCTCCGATTCATGCCTTGCCCGTACACTCTTCAAGTGTCGCCACGTTGGTCGCAAACTCATCCTCAGCCTCCATTCTGAGCGAGACACAGAACAGTTTCACAACCATGGAATCCACCACTTCTGTTGGTTGTTTGGCACGTGCAAAAGAGGACGAGCAATCGGTGACCGCATTTTCTGTTGAAGTGATCGACCAGGTGGAGTCGCTGACAACTGCACGACTTTCGGTGGATACTGCAATGAGAGTGGACTCTGAGACTCGGCCTACTTTGAACTCTGGACCCCTCGAGAACTCATCCGGCTGGTCCCATATAAATCCTTCATCGTCAAGAAACGCCCAACGTTTCATAGCTGCATTTCGAGGCAGACAGGTGTACGGACAACCGGTGGACATTCCCGATGGATACGGTGGTCTCGTCTTACGAGCACCAAAGGGAAAAGGAATGGATGACGCGAAAGTGTCTCTGCGACCTTCGTCGCAGAAAGTCCAACGAAGAGCAAAAACGTCACGTCGTTCACGATGTGCGACAGCGGACGACACAGCGGATGAGCCCGATGGAAGGGATTGCTCTGCAGAATCAAACCCTGGTACACTTCCCCCGAGGACGTTGATACCATCATCAACATTTGCTTCCTTTACACTGTGGACACCCGACAGACCCCTAGATGAAGGTAGGGATGAATATTCAAGGGCCTTGGTGGAATGGATTCAATTGGCTAACGAAGTAAGATCCTTCGAGCGTCTGCTTCCTATGTTCATAAAGCTTTGGCTAACCTTCTTCGTAGATACATACCTATGACGATTGAGAACAAATATCAGAAAACGTGTATGGAACATTAATTATCCTTGCCGCCTCTTGACTCGTGTTTGCACAGTACTACACACGAGGTGTGGCGTCCCCAAATGTGCGTGCTCGCTGAGACTGCCCTTCTGGGATGCGAGACTACGGGGGGTAATTCGACTCCTGTTGCGACGTACCCTTGCAATGTACATGTAAACCCTTGGTCTGAGAGGCGATTCTCCAGAATCCGAGAATCGTCGTTGTGAAACGGGCATGGACCTCGGATACCCATACACGTCAAAGATGATCGAATGCAGTGTTTGGGCGAAATTGCAACTCGACTAGTATACCTATCAGTCTGAATTGTTTCGGCTCCAAGCATGATATATCACCCACAACCTAAAACCAGAGTCTGAGTCTCCACCGCTCCTTGTTTACTCGGTGCATTCAAAGTGAGTCTTCGTTGAAACAAACCAGTTTTTCTTAAACCTCTCCCCGTCCCGCAGTACCATTACAGGATACGCCAGAATGCTCGGCATCGTCATGCTGATTCTAAATCTTCTGGTCGCAATTGCTGTCCTTGTTCGTGCCGATCCCAACCCAAACAGCCCTGGCCCCGGTGACGTTTTCATCCAAGGCAAACCCTGTGCGATCAGTTGGGACGCTGATCCGACTGGGCGCTGGAAGACCATGGTCATCGAGCTTATGACAGGAGATAACTTCGACATGGTTTCCTTGACCCGTGCGTCTGATCCACTTCTCGGGGTACCCTGTCTCACTATGTGCTCTCCGTCGATCATATAGCCGTCGGGACCGTCGACGGAACCAACCCGCACAAGAGCAGTTACTCGTACACGTGTCCGCAGGTCATTGACACGTCTCTGGCTTCTGACTCAGGTCGTCGTGCTGACCGCTTGACAGGTCACTCCACACTCGCCCATCTACTTTTACCAGTTTTCGTCGCCGTCCACGTCGAATAAGACTTGGACCGGGCGTTTCACAATCACGGATTCCACACAGGACGTCGTCCCCCCTTCGCAGTCTACCCAACCGGATGGCACCAAGATTCCATGGGGAAAGGGCTCCTTGATGGAGGGGTCATCTCGGGAGGGGGCTCTTGTCATTCCTTCCGCTTCCCCTACCAACACTTCTTCCTCCGCGGCGTCCGCCACGTCTGGATCGACATCGGTATCCATGACTGGTTCGAACACCGGGATCGCTTCGTCGAGCGACACCCCCAGCACCGCGGCTGCGACGCCAAGCACGGTTACCAACACAGGGACGAATGGTGCGGTTTTGACTCGCACGACACTCGATTCGAACATCCTGTTCCAAACTATCGTTGCGCTCGGACTTGCCGCGTACGGGTTCGCCGTGATATTCTAGTTGTGCCTGACTGTCCACACTCGTCATACTACGTCATCACACACTGCCACTCGTTTGTACGCGCCAAAATTTTGTCACGTCACAGGGGGAGGAATTTTCCATCTTGTGATTCTCATGTACCACTCCTTGTCGTTCGATGTGCCAGGAATCTCCATTGATTACTTCTCGCATACTCCATACCCACCCTGAGCATCCCTGCTCCTTTGGTTTCAAATATGCATGTTCCAGCTCGGACAAACTTGAGGCAAGTCAACGCAGACACTACATATCGCCTTCCGTGCACCATCGTCCCTATACGGACTAATATTACTTCTTAATCTTTTGCCTACGCTGCACGCGGATGTAATCTTGCATCGTCATCTCACATTCCAGGACTCACCCTCGATTTGTCCGTCCCTTCTTTGATCGTTTGGTGTTATCGAAACATACTGGTGGGACGTCAAAGTCAAAGCGACGACTTTCCTCCCGGTCGCCGGTGCGTGTTGTTAGACCTAGACACGATTTCCCAGCGCATCTGAGAGTCATGCATTGGTATAGCGGGATCAAGGAAAGCGGCATCGCGCGCCTTCTCCAGGTAAGATGCGGACGACGTCCATGAGCTAATCCCTTTTCCTCTCGACAGTCGATTTATTCCCTCGGATCGAGAACATGATGGGATCTTCGCGTTATTTTCGCGGTGAGCTTCCCTGCTCCTGTTGTGACCCCGATCAGTTGTCATCACAATGCCCTTAAAGACTAGTTAATAATGAGTCCGTTCAGGATCACAATTTTTCGGAAGTCTAAAGTGTCATCGTTAAATCCATAGCATCGTTATTTATCGAAATTACAGGAAGGAAATCGTAGGAGCCACGAAGCGTTCGAAATCAGCAGATGTCATCGGCTACGTATCAAACAGCTGAACCTGGATGTCAGAATCTAAGACACGAGTACGAGCATGCGGGATATCCGCGTTGGAATTCAACCCTCGTAGGTGGAAAAGGTATTGATCCTGTGAATGGTTGACCCGGCACTGAATTAATTTTGACAAGAATCGGGACTTACGTTTGAGCAAAACCAACACGTTTAGCATCCGTGTCAAATACCTGCTGGAAGTGATCAGATCGTGCTTCCCCGGTCACTCGAAAATACTGACCGCATAGTACCTTTCCATGAACTTCTGCCCGATAATGAAATCGAACCCCTCACCGCTAAGACTTCCCATGGGGCCGACCAAGCCATACTGTTTTCCGGCAACCCCACCCCACGCCGTGTTTTGATCTGTTGGAATCAGTTGTGCCGCGACGGTCATGGTGAACGTTCGACCAGCGATCATGAAGTTGAGAGGTCCCATGTTTGGGATGGAAGAAGGGGGAATTTCGATGAGACCCGTGTTTGAATCGAACGTTGCCCCAGGGATGGCCTCCAAGTATGCAATGAAGAAGTCATCGGCGAGGAGAACCTCTGATGGACGCAGAATTCAGATGCTGCGCAGAAGATAAGAAGAATGCGCACGTGTGGTGCCGGTGTCGAC
>JBBPTO010002300.1:0-11244 GCA_038094155.1 Pulveroboletus cf. aberrans
ACCAGCACAAAAGTGAAAAAACTGTTGCAATGGTATTGCTGTTTTGTAATGGCCATATCTCTGGCACTACCAGACCAAATCATGTGACCCATGGACTGTTATGTAGCCAGGGGCCTGTATGATACTCGGTCTCACTAATGCTAAGTGAGATTATACCCAGTACACTACATACACTCAAAATGTAGCAAACATTGCAATGGTTTTTGGAGTCACTGTATGATAGTATTCTATTGCTTATGTGGACTGTATAGATTTTACTAAGCTCTGCTTGTTGCCAGCTTGATATCCAACACTCCCCTTCAAGCCAGCTAGCTGTTGGCCAGCATTTGGGCTGAAGACCCAAATGGAGGGGTAAATGCTTGCTTAGTGCCTTTGGCACTCTGCTTGCATTTAGAAACAAAAGTGAGCCTTTTTGGCTCACTTTTGTTCTTGTACAGTGATTTCAAAAACCTTTTCAATGTTGGCCTCATTTGTAGTGTGTAATGTACACTGCCTAACCCTGTGGGAATTTCACTTAGCTTTGGTGAGATTATAAATGGTACATACTCTTGGGTATCAAATCTGTCTCTGAGTCATGTGATAGAATTCACACAGTGTGGAGATAAGATTATTTTAAAACAATGTCATTAAAAGGGTTTTTGCACTTTTGCATTTACAAGGATACTTGAGTATTATTTGAACTTGATCACAGCCTTCATACCAGATTTCTTCAAGTGAAGACAGGCTGTACTGGCAGAGAGGGGTTGATTGATGGTATTGGTAAGGGCTTTGATTACTTGAACAGCATTTTCAGCTTTGTCAGAGGTGATAAGATGTTGGACATGGCAAATGTTGGTAGGAGAAAGCTTGCAAGGGCAGCCTTTCATAGCTTTGGGAAGAGTAGAATGACTTTTGAAGTGAAGTCTGAATATAGTGAAAGGGCTGACATCAGTCTGCTTGGCAATAGCTTCACCAGATTGGCCAGTATCAAGCAGAGAAAGGATAGAATTTTATTGGATAAGGAAGAGAGAGCTAACCATGATGGTGGTTAAAAACTAAGGGATGTGTGAACTTTTTTAAATTCAGACATACTATTGGCATATATGCCTTTGTTTGTACAAGCAAATAAAGCCAATTATTCTACTATATAACCATGATCTTGGTCATCAATGCAAAAGTGTAAAAACCCTTTCAATGACATCACTGTTTTAAAATGGCCATATCTCCACACTGTATGAATTCTATCACATGACTCAGAAACAGATTAGATAGCCAAGAGTCAGTACTATTTATAACTCTATCAAAGCTAAGTGAAGTTCCCATAGAGTTATACAGTGTACATCACACATATAAATGAGGCCAACATTGAAAGGGTTTTTGAAGTCACTGTATCTCTAATACTATTATGTAGTAAATTTCACTTTAAAATGTGAATTCTTGCTTCAGTAAAATAAATTACACACCAGCATTGCTATTCAAAAATATAGTATAAATCAAAGTCCAAATCCTCTATAAACTTCATTTCAAACTACATTACTGGTTTTACTGATTTCTTCATTAGAAGAAAAGAGAGCTTTAATGTTTCTTGGATGAGTGCAACATGCAAGTGCTACATAAAGTTGTCCATGAGAAAAAACATGTGTACTCAGGTTCAGCCTGACATACTTGAGTGTTTGACCTCGAGACTTATTGATAGTTATATGTAGCATATGCCAAATGCACAGGAAATTGAAAGCAATGAAAAGAAACAGGAGAGTCCTCCAATCTAGAGTCAAGAGCCAGCTGTGAAATTGATATCACCTTGTTTTCATCATCTTTATTATTTCATACATGGCATTCCAATACATGGTAAGTGGATCTGATTAATCTTAGCTGAATACCATTATAGAGACCATGAATTGAACTGATATTTCACAACAGCATGAGTGGTGCATCATTCTTGAGCTCCAGCTTGTGAAGAGAAAATCAAGAAGGGCCATAAGTGTAAAGCAATTCAGGTTGAATGTAGTTATACTCTGCATCTGTTACAGAGTCTCTACTGAGATAGATGACTTTCTGTTCAGATGCAATAGAGTCCAGGATTGTGGTATTGATCTCATGGGCTTGAATGTTTCTGGGATTGAGAATGGTATGATTCAAGAAGTATCTGTCAGGCAGCTGCTTATTTTATATAAGAAGCTGAGAGTAAATGGCATCAATGAGGAAAGGCAGATCATCTCCATAACACATGTGTTCAGGTAGATGAACATCATCACCAGTAATGTCAACATAAAGAAGTTGCTGTGCTCAATCATCACATTCAGAATTTTGATCAAGACACATGTTTTGATGAAGATATTTGACAGACATGTTTGACCAAATATTGGAGTGAGTAAGTGTAGCAGCAACAGTCTATTCTCTTGAACCAGGTTGAATAATGGGTAAAGTTTGCCTGAATTGGGCTCCATCAAATAAAACAGTGAGGCCACTAAAAGGATGGTCTTCATCACAAAGAGAGCAATCAACACATTTGATGATAATGTGACATTGAGAGGCTGCTTCATTCTAGATGTTGAGAGAAGTCTGCTGGAGCAGTTGATGATGCATGTACTCTGTTCATAACAATGGATGAGGATTTTGAAGTGGGAGTGGGCAGTATGGCCACCAGGAAGAAGAGAAGCTAGGCCAGTAGAGACTACACAGAGAACAATCTGATCCCTTGCATGCGCAGAAGATCTGTTATGCTGCTCTACTTATTTCAAATAGATGGAATTGGGTCTGGGTTGACCCAACACAGCAGTTGTGAAGCTAGAAAGCTTCAGACTGATGACATCATAGCTGAATCATAAAGACCACATCTAGATCATCATGTGGTCAATTCTAAGTGTAATAAGACTACACTTTAATTAATCTTCCATCAAGCATGACTCATTTATAAGTCACACCTAGTATCTCAACCTATATTCTTTAGTAACATGAATAGTGTACTACCACTATGGTCTACCTGTATTAACAGAGCACAAGATCTAGTATTCAATTCACAGAATCTCAACATCCCACACTCTGAATTACCTTACCAGATACTGGACCCGCTTTTCCTGTACTCCAGGTTATTTTACTGAATATCAGACCCACTTTTCCCATGCTCTGAATTCACATTTTGCACATCAGACATACAGTACCTTCATACCAGATACATACATTTTCACTTTCATATGCATGTCAAGATACCATGCCTTTTATTTTATTACAGGATTGAGGATGAGAACAGAAGAAAGGTATAGAAAGAACAGCCAAGAGTCACCCAGAAGTCAGATTCTGAGAAGTTCCAGTTCCCTTCCCTTCCATTTTTTCTGAGTGGAGTTTGAAGCTATGCAAGTCCCCTGCGGAGTACCATGATTTCTGATCTTTTCCTTCATTCTCTATTAAATTAGCATACACTTACCATCCATTTTCTTGAGTTTAGACCTCAGACTTCAATTAGTTTCTCAGATTCTCAGACACAAGACATGGACAGCACAGATGGAATCAGTTTCATCCTAAGCAAGAGAGGAGATGCTCAGAGAAGGAACTACTGCCTCCATCAGTTCAGGATTACTTGAATTCACTGTTATCTGCCCCCACATGACTCTGACACCTGCCTACCTATTTCCCTCCGCATTTCAGCCTTCAAGACCATTCTGATTCTTGTGCCAAAGCCCAAGTTGACATGTTGTGCATTGGGGAGGGTGCACCACCACAACCCAGTTCCAGAACCTGGAATCTGAGCCTGTTAACACACTCATTTTATGCCCTGGCCCACACAGCTTATTCTGCATCATTCACTCTTTTTTCTCCAAATCCAAGTCTCATCTGTCATCTATTCCAACCATGCAATGCTAATGAGGACATCAGATCTAAGTTCCCTGCAGATGTAGGAAACCACAGTTTCCTACAGTGATATCCTGAGTTTCTCCACAGTTCAATAGTCCCTATCTTCCGCTCCTACCTGTTAAAATATACCTCCTCCAACCTCTGACTTTCTTCAAGGTCCATCTTCACAACTCTGAGGCTGATGCATACCAAGTCCCTCAACTCCACTCCAGAGCATCTCAGAGATGGCCATTTCACTCAGTAGGGTTCCTTTGTTCCTTCAGACCTCATATATCCTATTCCAAACATTACATCAGTGTTACATCAGAGTTCATGTGCTCTGATCTCTGTCACTATTTAATCAGTCTGCTTTTGTCATTCCTTTCTCATTTGTTCTGCCACTGCTGTGCTTTTCTTAGCTACATCTAGCTCTTCTTTTACTTATGTCTGCAGTCTGGATATCTCTACCCCTCCATAGTGCACAGATTTTGTCACTACCAATTTTAGACCATTCCACTGCTGTTTGTTCCAACCCAAGTCAAGCAAGTTGAAGTCTGAAGGTTAGTTTTGAATCCAATGTTTTGGACCTGAATTTCCACACACTGGACCCGGTGTTCCCACGCTTCGGAACCTGTTCCCGCACTCCAGGTTTGATTGAGTTTTTGTCTTTTTCATATTTCCTTTATGGTACTTTGTTCAGATATGCACGAATTAGACTTTTGTACCTAGGAATTAGTTCCTAGACAGTGCGCAAGTAACCACCACCTTTTCAAAGTCTCTAAGTCTGGTTTTCTAGTCTTTTCCCTTTTTTTCCCCTTCAAGTTCCCCTCAAGTCCTGCAAATAAAGTTGGTTTCTTAGCCCTATCAAATGGAGGAAAGCCAGACTCAGTTTTTCAGTGTCCTGTGAATGATTATTGAGCCTTTTCTATAGTCCTCTTTCCTTCTCTTTGCACTCCCCTTGGGTCAAGAACTACACTTTCACCCTATTTTCTTGCTTAGGACTTCATTCTGAAGTCTTTTGCTGTTTTACAGTGATGCAGACATCAACTGCATCAACTGGGGCTTCATTTAGAAGAACAAACTTCCAATCTCCTGACTTGAGAAACAGTTCCAAGTCTGCAATCTTGACATGTCCTCAAATAAGAAAGGCAAGATATCCTTCTCTACAATGCTCTTTGTCAACATCAAAGATATCACTAAAAAAGTTCTCTTCTATGTCATGGATTGTGGATATGTCATATCCCATGTAATCAAGACAACTTCAACCTTTAGACCAACTCTGCCCATCCCTCCAGTGACTCCTCACCAACTCCAGAACTCCATTCCTCTGAACACACCTCAGATACCCTTATGTATTCTCATTGTTTTTGTCATATTCATGACAACTCCAGTCCTCTGAGCACCAACTCCACTCATACCTCCAGTGTTAACTCACCCATTATACAGTAGCTCAAAAGTGTCCCAATGTTGGTGCATTTTGAAGAGATTGGTTAATTGCCAGTGAAGAAAACCAAACAAGGCCAAACACTTGCAGGAGCAAAGGTAGTACTTGCTCTGCGCTTCCTAAACCCACTTGTATCATGTGATTCTGTTGTCATGCCACTGAGTTACAGCCATTTTAAAATGACATGTCATTGGGACACTTATTTGAGCATCATCCCAATTTTATACTTTTAGTACTTAGTGTGTCTTCCTTTGCCCTTAATCACTGCCTCTAGCCTTCTGGGCATACTTTCTATCAATATTTGACCTTCTCAGCCTCAATTGTACCCCACTCCACTGCAATCCACTCCCAAGTTTCCCATACTCCCCTAGCTTGTCTTGAATAGTTGCTGAGCTTTTGTTTCAGAATTTGCCAGACATATTCAATAGGGCTAATGTCTGGAGATTGTGGGGCCAATCCAGAAGCTTGATTCCATGGGATTCAAGCCATTCCTGAGCTCTTTTGGAGGAGTGCTTGGGGTCATTATCCTATTGAAAGATAATGTCTTCCTCAGAAATACCAGAGTTTTCCATGCCATGAAGCAGATTGCCCTTCAAAATGGAGACATACTGCTCAGCATTAATCTTGCCCTCTACCCCTGCCAAGATGCCAATACCATTCCAGCCCATACATTCCAAAACCATCAAGGAATCTCCTCCAAACTGTACCATTCTCTATACCTTCCTGTCCTGTAAAGGCTTACCTGCCATTTTTCATACATACTTTCTTCTATCTGACTCAATCCTGTTAAGCTTGGTTTTATCTGACCAAATAACCCTAGTATAGTCCTCTACGGTCCAGTTTTGACGCTTAAGCACAAAGGCTAGCCTCTGTTTTCTATATTTGACAGATAGAAAAGGCTTTTTCTTCTTGATTACAGCCATCAAGGAAGCATGCTTGAGGTCATTGTAAACAGATTAGGATGATATAGGAGAGGAGAGGGAATAATTGATGAGATGGATTGCTTGAATAGCATTTTCCACTTTCCCAGTGGTAATACTAGAAATAATCCTTCTCTTATCAGTAGAGGAAACCTTGAAAGAACACCCAGCTTGATGTTTTCCTTCTCTAGAAGGTATTATTTGATGAATCTGGCCACAGTAGACTTTCACAACCCAGTTTGAGAGGAGATCCAATGAATAGAGAGACCAGATTCAGCAAGGGAAAGAATATTAGCTTTAATAGAGGTAGAAATGAAGTTTATGATGATATTAATTAACTGAGTGGGATGAGTATTATTTATATACCTTAGAATTATATAATTTACATAATAATTCAGGGTCAAGGCATAGCATCCATCAGAAGTTGTCATATTCTTATGTTATTAGATAATGAATTACAGCATGATGCTCAAATAAGTGTCCCAATGACATGTCATTTTAAAATGGGTGTACATCAGTGGCATGACAACCAAATCACATGATCCAAGTGGGGTTAGGAAGCCCAGAGCAAGTACTACCTTCTCTCCTGCAATTGTTTGACCTTAATTGGTTTTCTTCACTGGCAATTAACCAATCTCTTCAAAATGCACCAACATTGGGACACTTTTTTGAGCCACTGTATTTGAAATAAGTGAAGTAGCATGATAGATCCTCTAATGTTGTTCTGACATCATTGACCTTTTTCTAGCTACATCACACACAAGTACATACAGGTTCCTGGATGTATTTAAAGGTGATAGGCACTGTGATGTAATTAATAATGAGATTCATTTCCTCTCAAGGACAAGCTTCTAAGAAGCTCACAAGGGTTGATCTCATCAATCTTGGATAACCCAAACTGGACAAGAACTATAGTCTCTGTCTCTGTGAGTATCCTCAGCTCACCTCTCTCTTATCTGCCCTGTACAACAGGAGTACCCTTGTACCCTCCTGTTACCCCCAGCACACCCCTTCCTTTCACTGGTGGTCAACATTAACATTCAATCAGAAGCACACCAAGACAGCATGGACAAGAATATTTTGGTTGTTCTCATTGGGACCTTTGAAGGGGGCACCCTCATTCTTGTAGAACATGGGTTGGTTCTGGAGCTCAAAACAGGTGACATGGTAGTTTTCAGATCAAGTGAATCAACTCTTTTCAATCTGGACTATGTGAGAGGGAGGTCATTACTTGTTCTCCACACTGATCATGGAGTGAAAGCATGGAGGCCAGAGAGAAACATTTGGAGGGGAAACTGTCACTGTTGCCTTTCATGTAGACTCTTTGCAGAGCTATGCCATGTTTATATTGGTTATTCATGCTAAACCACTTTCTCTGAACTCTGGATGTTGTCCAAACTCTCCTCTTCCCCACTGCTTTCATCATCACTGTTCGCACTTGACATGACTTCTGTTTCTGATCCTGAATCCAATCCATCCCATTCAGAGAGGGTGAATGGGGGATGGTATGCAATGTAAACCTTTTGAAGCACCAACAAAGGTCTCTGCATTCAGATGATCTTTTTTTTTCTAGATCAACCATACATTACTATTCTTCCTGCTCAAGAAAGTTTAATTGACCTTCTGATTTGAGACAGATACATCAGTTAAACACCTCCAATGTAATGTTGTTCCACCCAGATGTATGTAGAGGACTAAGCAATTGACTTCCATGGGATATGTAGACAACAATGGGTCCTCTGTCTGGTAGATTGTAAGTGGACTGATAAACAGTGCATTGCTTTTTACATTGGAGAAGTGTACTCCTAAATGCTAATGATGAAGGTAGAATACACCAGGGCATTGAAGATGGAGACCCATCAATTTGAATTACCATGTACCTGAGGGCCAGTTGTCAAATCTATGGTAAGGGCAGTAATACCCTGTACTCAGCCAGATGCCCAAGAGAGCAATCACAACTGAGGTGAGTTGAAGGAGACAAAGAGATTAATTAGTGAAATGATATGTGCATGTACCTGTCAAAATTTATAGTGTGGGCAGAGATACCCAGTACTACTAGCTATCAGTATAACTATAGGTAAGTGGATGGAAAGACTCTCACCTCAGCCAGATGCCCAAGAGAGCAATCATGTTATGATTTACCCCGGACTACACTTTTTCCTTGACTTATCACTTACATACACATGGGTATAAATTCCAACTTGGACATTCTTTTCTTTTTATCGCTGACTATGATACCATGACTCATTGTCCACTTCCATTGCATTCTATGTGATTCCACTCCACTTGCTTGATCAGTGATTCCTTCCATTGTATTCCTTTATATTCCATGCCTGCCCTAAACACCTTTACATATATAAACCTACATCATTGCACATATCATATGCTCTTTAGTCTAGTCTTACTGTTTACCTCTACTTTGCACCATCACTGGAATACATCGGTGTTCCCACTCCTCGATACAGGCCCAAGGGTAGCCTTAATACCTTCTTACTCATCATTGCTGTGAACCACCCTTAAGTGGGAAGTCTCCATCATTGTCCTCACCTAGAGGTCTTCTTGATTACCACCCTTTAGTGGAAAGTCCTTGTTATCTGTCCTTGATAGTAGGCAGACTCCTCATTCACCATTTACTTGGTAGTACCCTTGGCAGCCATTAGCTCAGTAGCATCCTTTGTTGCCAAACCTCGCTAGTAGGTAGGCTTCTTGTAGATGTCTTGCAATTGTCAAGCTCTGTTGCCCTCATCCACGGTTAAGTCTGCAGCCTCTATGGTTCTATGCCTGCCCTCGTTTAGGTCAGCTGTAACAAAAGACTAGACTACCTCCTCATACTGGCTACTCTCATGTAAGCCACCATTCACCCATATCGCCCCTCTGCCAGCCCCCTTTGCAGGGAATTCTTTTGTCACCCATGTGCCCCACTGCCTCCAGCAGAAGATTCATCTGACACTTCTGACTAAGAAGCTACTACCCCTGTTACATCCTTGGAACCACCGCTGATTCACCCCATGATACCCCTAGACCCACCCCTTGCTGTCCACCACCATGTCACTTTACCAAGCACCTCCCTTGCCTCCACCCCCATGTCCTCTTCAAAACCCACTGAACTTTGTGTCACTAGGCCCAAGGCCTATGATGGGGAACCCTCTGAAGCTATCTCATGGCTTACCTCTGCCCAGTTGTACATGTTCATCAACAAAGACATCTATGACACTGATCATAAGAAGATCGGCTTTCTTCTCTTGTATATGAATGAAGGCCCTGCTAAGCAATGGGCTGAGTTCAAGTGTTCCAAAGCCCTTGAAACTGACAACTTCAGTACTCTCAAGGATTTCATTAAGGAGTTCAAAGCTGCCTGAAATTGAGGCAACACTGAGCAGGCTGCTCTATCCTGGCTTGCTACCCACCACATTGAGAAGATTGCTCAACTTGATGACTACATCACTAAGTTCCTTCTCCACATCAGGAAGGCCAGTTTCACTTACCCTCCACTGGCTGCCGATGCCACCACCCACTGTACCATGATCCAATTCTTCCAGGTGGGGATTCCAGTTGCTCTTATGCATAGGATCAACTCCATGGATACCGTGGTTGCCACCATTGAGAAATGGATCACCCAATCCACTCATTTTAAGGCACAGTGGGACGAGGGAGATGCTGTTGTCAAGCAACACTGCAGAACCTCATTTACCCAGACCCACCAGTATTCTAAGCCCACTGCCAGACCCCCTAGAGACCCTGATGCCATGGACGTTGACATCGTCCAACTCCCCAAGCTAACTCCTGAAGAAAGGGAATGATGCTGAAAGGAGAACCTTTGTTTCTATTGCTGCAAGAAGGGACATGGCTCCCACTCTTACCCCATTTATTCCTCTATCCCTTTCCCACAAGTCAAGAAAGTGACTAGCACTGAGATCCCCTCCAATCTTCTCAGGCTTCAGGAGATAGAAGATGACAATGATGATGAAATGCCAAGGAAGACCACTGTAGAAAGGGTTGGAATAATGGATTTTTGAAATGGGAAGTTACCATGACATATGACTTTCCTTCTTTGTTTAGTGCCAATATACTTGTAAATGCCAAAGACAAGCAATCAATGAGGACACCCATTCAACTCAACAATCCCTCACACTCAATGAAAGCTGTCGACACTTTCACCATTGTAGATAGTGATGCAGACATCAACTGCATCAACTGGGGCTTTGTTTGGAAATATTGCCCACCACTCATTTAAACACACTGATTCTCCTTTGCAACACAGATGCTTCCATCAATCAAGGAGGGTCTGTATGCTTCACCTGCACCCTATTCTTCAACATTGGAGGAATAGCCCAACGTTTCTAGTTCTATGTTATGAACTGCAGAAACTCCAACATACTCCTTGGGATGCCCTGGCAACTCACCCCAAGCCTTCCCCTTCTTCTTCATTGAAAAAATGGATGGAAAACTCCACCCATGCCAAGATTACCACTATGTCAACAAGAATACCATCCATGATGCTTACCCCCTCTCTCTTGTCTCTGACCTTGTAGACAAGCTTAAAGACACAAAGGTCTTCACCAAGTTCGATGTCAGCTGGGGTTACAACAATGTCCATATCAAAGATGGACACCAGTGGAAAGCTGCCTTTATCACCCACAAGGGGATCTTTGAATCCATCATCATGTTCTTCGGTTTGTCCAATTCCCCTGCCACCTTTCAATGCTTCATGAACAATTCCTTCCACAATATGATTGGTGAGGGCCAGCTCATCATCTATATGGATGACCTCCTGATCACCTCTCCTGATAAAGCCACCCACATCAAATGCATCTGTCAAGTTCTGGAATGTATGAAGGAATTGAACCTTTACTTGAAACTGAAGAAGTGTACCTTCACCACACTGAGGTTGAATACCTCGGTCTCATTGTCAAATCCAGTCAGATTGCCATGGATCCTGTCAAGCTTGATGGAATCTCATTCTGGCCAACCCCTGCCATGCCTAAGGAAGTGTGATCCTTCTTGAGCTTTGCCAACTTCTACTGTTGGTTCATCCACGACTACTCCTCCATCGCTTGCCCTCTTCTTGAT